>KZ064318.1:0-12333 GCA_002091835.1 Anopheles maculatus | reverse complement strand
ATTCCCTCGGGACACAAAATCGTAATATCTTGTGTTACAATATAATTTCGCTCAAGTGATCGCTTCCTACCATATGATTCATCAGCTGTATTGTGTGTGCAGATGGTCGTAAACAAACATTCACCATGATTGTCAAACCAAAATTCAAAATGGCTAGCTTGACAGGTCTAAGACTTCACCTCCTACTCTACCCACTTTGGGTTGCAGCAGATTTCGCCTGCTCGAGCTGAGATGGTTTTGACGTGAGCTTTTCGGTAATCCCCCCCCCTTGCAACCGAAATCTTTTTGACATCTCGGGTCATGTAGCCCAGCCTCAAGGTGTTTATAATATACCAGGTGAATTTCTATCAAGTTTGACCGTCGACATTTTTGGTATATGTCTGTCAGGTTTGTTACTATTTGTGTTTACATTTTTGTGTATATCAAACTTTAGCTTGGTGATTTGCAGGAGCAAATAGTTGTCGGTGATTTAAATTATTCCATTAAACGATCTAGGGCGGTTGTGAGTTTAACGTATGGGCTTTTCACGTATGTAACGCCTTCATTTTTTCGATAACGGCAAATTCAAATTTTCGGCGATGATTAAATAGACTGTGGGTTTTTTCTGTCAGTCGTCTGTATTTGTTTGTTTTGGTTCACAGATGTTTTTTTTTTTCGTTAACGACGTGGCGTTCAAGTTTCGCGACTGTAATAAAACAAGAGTTCGTTGTCATGTCGCGAAACGTCAATTTGCTCTAGATAACTCTACCTTCTATCTTTAATATACCTTGCCCAGCCTTGACAATCAATTTCTGTTAGATGTTGTACATTACGTAAATATGTAATAAAATATAATGCATATAGTGTAAAAGATAACCTCAGTGAAAGACAGGAAAGTTGAAAGACGCACAAAAACTGTCAGATTTACATTTAGACCAACGATATAAGGAGTGAAATTTCCAATCAATAAACTTCAACAATACGGCGGTTAGCCGTAATTATGGATAATAAATAAATAAAAATAAATAAAATAAAACTTCGAAAAGGACACAATCGAGAGCATTGCGAAACAACCACAAGCAATGAAGGAAGATCTACGTATAGGAAGATTTATATATGGAGATCTATAATAACATCAGGAGAAAAAACAGCTTTTTCAATTGCTTGGTTAGAATAGTCTATAGTTGTTGTCTATTGTCTATACCTGTTGCCTGTCCTGAGCGTGGGGTCGACAAACAAGAAGCAGGAGGGGAAGGAAATAAAAAAAATACCAGCACCATCTGCCTAGGCAGCAGACGACGCCGAACTTTGTTCCGGGCGATCTTCCCAAAAATCTACACCGAAACCTGCCCACTTGCAACCGAAGTGGGCACGAGTTTGTAGGGACACGAGCGTGCTTTTTGTGCTTTTGCTCGCTTCGTGCTACCCAAAGCTCTACCCTCACTCCATAGAGTGGTCCCGCTCCCCGTGTCGGAGCGAAATAATGTAAGCGAGAGTTGGAGGGCTGATTTTGCTTTACCTTTAGCGTTCTCTGCTTTATGCTTTATTCTAATCTACACACATACTCACGCGGCAATATGAATTGCTCTCGCTCAAACGTTAGCCGGTGTGGCGTTCTTTTGCGCCTTCCTTTCCTTCCTTCTTCCGTTGTCCCTCGCGTTTCCTCCCTTAAGTCCAGCAGTACGCCATACAATGGATTACGCTTGGAATCATATGACGCGCGTTTTTTGCACGTATTCCAAGGGGTTCCAAACTCTCGTACCAGCGTGAATTTGATGATTGCGGGCGTCTAGAGAAAAGATAGATAAGTATTAGAACTCTGCTAACAGCGTAATTGTTTTAGTATGGTAACTATTTGAAATGATTAGTTAAGTTTACGCACCTTCAAACACGCCACTTGCTCCCCGTTGTCCCTGGTTCGTCGACGCTGCTGTGGAGGCGGTTGACCAGCCGGCGACACTTCACTGTTGCAGCGGGAATGAAATTATGATATGTTTTAGAAAGCACTGATGTATGTTGAACCCAAACGTAAGATTGTACGCACCTTCAAACACGCCACTTGCCCCCCGTTGTCCCTGGTCCGTCGACGCAGCTGTGGAGGCGGTTGACCAGCCGGCGGCACTTCACTGTTCGAAAATTTGCTAAGTCGCAGATTAACGCGATGGAAGATGAGTGTGCGCGCGCTTGAAAGAGATGCGCATAAACCACCATCCGCAGCGCGGTCGCGCGTTCTGCTCAAAAAACGGCTAAGTCCCAGAAAAGGGGGAAAGCAGAAATCGCTGCCGTATGCGAGAGTAGCACAGGAGAACGGTCGAAGCGAGCGCTTTAGGCGAAGCACCAGAGAATGCCGCCGGCGGCGCGAGCTTGTGGGTAAAATAGGGGTGAAACTGGGAGAAATTGAGGTTCACGAGCGTTTAATGCTCGCTGGGGCGAGGCTCGAACAGGTTCGCCTCGAAAGGCGCTCTGAACCGTCGTGCGAGCTCAAACGGAAGCGTGGCCCGAATTTGTTTGAGAAATTTTAGCACGCCCATAACTAACCGCTACAACTACTTTAATTTTGTTGACGCACATCATTTGTCCACGGCTTCATAGGTGGTTGCACATGGAAGTAATTTGTCTTTGGCTTCACAGGGGTTAGAGGACCGAACATTCAAAAGATGATTTTTTCATGCGGCCGCTGTGGCACTGTTACATGTACGCTACACAAACCTCGTTTCACTCAACATTCAAAAAAAAAATTCTTTTACACAGTAAACCACGGAGCGGCCAACGCGCACTTGCAACCCCATTGGTGGTTTGTTTACATTTTAGCTTCGCTCACGCTGTCAAAACAGTGTATACCTATATACTGTGTTTGCCACGGGACCAAACATGTTCTAAACCATGCAAATTGGTTCTGAAGCTTGGCGAGAAGCAGTTAATTAATTTAGGACGGTCAGATCGTATTGCTACGAGTAGAAAGTTTGGAACAATGTAAAAAGCAGCATTGAAATCCGCATCAATATGAAATCTGGCATCGATCGGCTTCTGTCAGAGACTAACAAATTCCGTGAGTTTTAAATTGCTATTTATTTCATGCAAAAGCACCGATGAGGGATGGGGTTGGCAGGGTGGGAGATGGGGAGTGGGAGAAACGAAATGTGACAAATAAATGTGCTTTGTGAGCAATATGTTGAAGTTATTTGTGATTCGCCCATTTAATGCACATAAGTATAATTTTCTCGAGAGAATTATTTGCAATATAGCTAACAAATTTGAGGATTCTAGTTTGCACCCAAGAATATTGCCTTTGTACGTTACTGATTAGTGGACATCACACCACAGCAGATGGGCATAATTTTGGAAACCAATTGAATTATACCAATCCACCCGATGTTATTTAACCCTGTCAACCTCATGTCTATTTTAACTAATCATAAACGACTGCTACTTTGAATGTCAATATCGAACAACGAGATATACCTCGATTTATGAGCCACAGTCAACTCTTAATGACAGGAATCGCTCTTATCATTATGAAAATCTACCAACGCAATGAAGTTATGTCCTCACTAAATAGCTCTTCGTGCTCTTTGCCACGAGATAGTTTTCGCACTATTCGAGCTCTTCGTCCTCAGGAGGTAATTCTTTGCACTATTCGTACTCTTTTCATTCAGTGAGCACGGAGCTACTGGAAGCTAATCGGAACTACCTCACCTTTCATACATTAGTGAGCAACTGCTCGTTCGTCTTTAAAAAGAGCTTCTTGACATAAAACTAGTAACAGAATCCTCAGGTAGGCTGCAACAGTTGCGAGTCCATAAAGGAGACGACTGTGTTGGGCCGTTGAAGGAAAGGTGGCAGTCAAAAGAGGCTACAATAGGTGAATCGTACAAAAGGAGAAATAATGAAGAAACATAAAAATTAGAAGAGAAATTCGTGGAATGAAAAATAAACTAATTGATGAGGCCTGTTTGATCATACCGCACATGTACCGGTTTACTAGACTAAATGGCTTCACGAAGGGACAGCCGCATCTAAACCTGGCGAGTCATACTCACTTAACGATGTTGACACCGTTCAACGCGTAAAGCTCGTCATTTTAACGACCACTCCATTTTTTTAGTATGCCTTTTGTAAAGTAACTTCTATAATATATCCAATATCCATTAAAATGATATCCCAAATTTTAATTCATCATCATCATCATCATCGGTCAAAAAAAACGCTCTTGGTTTAAATAAGCATAGCCTTAATGTAAGCTTCCTTTCTTTTTCAGGACCAAGTGGAAGAGACAAACAGCAGTGGGGTTAGAATTATTAGCAGAAGCAGGGAATTACGCAGCCTTTCAGCGATTGTATGGTGGACCTCCTAAAAAAAACGCTCTTGGTTTAAATAAGCATAGCCTTAATGTAAGCTTCCTTTCTTTTTCAGGACCAAGTGGAAGAGACAAACAGCAGTGGGGTTAGAATTATTAGCAGAAGCAGGGAATTACGCAGCCTTTCAGCGATTGTATGGTGGACCTCCTTACATCGGTGGTTGGCCGTATCCAACCCCTTCTGGACCTCCAGGAACTCCACAAAGTGCAGTTGATGCATACTATAGACATGCAGCAGCAGCTGCAGCTTTGCAAAAACCACTTCCTTACCGCATTTATCCAGGCGTTCCTTCTATTGGACCGCTTAACTCCATTCCGGGTCCTAGTGGTCCATTTCCTCATTTATCTGCCTCCAGTTCACTCTCTACTCTTAGCAGCTACTATCAAGCTGGTAGTGGACAACAAGCCGGGACATCAGTGCTTCAGCATCATCAAAACCCCAGCGGTGGGTTAAACCAAGGTCGAGAAGGAAATAGTCAACTCGAAATTAGTAATGTCAATTCTCTAACCAGCAGTAGCAACCACAGTCTGAGTAGCCAAACTAGACAGAGCCCTAGCCCAATGCTTAATCCAGGAAGTCCACCAGGACAATCGGAAAGTAACCCACCCGATAGTGAAGATGAGGACGATAATATTCAAGTATGAAGTACCCATGGTCCAAAACACGTTTAAAGTCACTTTTGCCTTCCTAACTCGAAAAAATATCAACGGAGTCTATGAGAAAACTAAAAATCAGCATCTGAAAAATACTATTTTTCTTGCATTCAATTCAAATTAAAAAACTGTCTAAATGATTCATAAAAAACCGATAATTGATTCACTGTAGCAGGATAACATTACTTTATTTATCAGGCGCTACAATCGCTTCGATAACTTAGAAGACCATTTTTATTAAATTGAATGTTAAACATTTCCTTTCTATTAATTGGCTTTCCAATGGCGAACTATCTTATGTAGAATAAGGCTCTGTTGCTTAAGCAAAAACATTCCATGTACTGTTTTTTCAAATTATAAACTCTAGATCCTGATTCACATAAAACACATTATATTTTTGTTCAGAACGAGGTGGTGCTAGTAATAACGAAAATTATCCCTTAAATTTATTTATTTAGCGGATCATTCGATGATTTGTTAGAACGTGTACCTTCAATGAGCCTGGTTATTGTTGATTATCTTACCGTATTTTTTTTTTTGCTAGAATTCAAACATGTTTTTCAACCTTTTTCTTCTTTGGCTCCAAAGCGAGAGATCTCGGCCAACAATTTTTGGTTTTACTTCATTTTATTTTACCCGGAGCTGGTCAGTGTTGCTTCCGCACGGGATTCGACATTCCGTCCTGTCTTCAGCCTCCAAACCGTCTGGCCACCAGATCGCCCATCCCATAGACCTTAATCCCTTTAAATCTACGTTATACTAGACATTTTAGATACTAGCTACGACATATATAAACTTTACCAAGTGTCTGTTAAACGTATCGGTTGTCCTGTTTGAATATATTTTCGCTTTTCGCAGATATATTTTTTCTTCTTCCAAACTCTAGTTTGCTTTCATTTTGGCAGTGAATAATTAAGTAACAATTAAATTTACATAACTGAATACTATCACACATTTCAAAATATTTTGTGTGATTCTAGAAGAGCGAGGTTGTACATGTTGTTACCAGGATTTATTTTAAATATCTGTACTTAGTCAGGCGCGATACATTTAAGTAATTCCTTCGACTTACCTGACTTTACGCTACATTTGCATCATAAGATAGTGCACTGTTTTTGAATATTGTTCATTGCTGTGGTTTTTATCGTTTGTAGTTTGAGTTTCATTTTAAGATGTTCTTTAAAAAATTAGCAGCATCAAATATGCCGACTGATAATTTATCAACAATAATGTAACGCAATGTTTTGTCAAACAATAGGATAGGAATCCTTAATGATATGTCATTACATAAAAAGAGATGGTAAACATTGCAGAGTTCAAATGTGTTTGACAAATTTATGTACCGTATTTTCTATACAATATAGAGCAGAAAAATAATCTCTTTGTTACGAATTGAAATTTCAAACACAAACGTCAGAATTGTTTAAAACTTTCATTTCCAAAAACGTATTTAGATAAAATTGGTTTATTCAACCAATCGTTCAAACAAGTTTAATTAGCTGAAATGTTTGTTTTTAAAATAGTTTCAACAATTGTCATTTTTAAATACTCAAACAGATAAAAAGTTTACGTGTATTGATAAACTAGTTTACTCAAATTTAAAGGGCAATGGTAATGTGTTTAAATTTTTCATCCGATACAAAAGATAATATACATTTGGAGATGGATTTGAGTGATAGCATAGGTATTCATTCCTTATCTCTTTTTCTATCGAATTGCTTAGCTGTATTTTTTATTGTAATATTTTTATCAATTTCTAGTTTGCGTTTCAAGAAATTTTTTTTTTCAAATGTGAGATTTTTTATGGTTTGCAATAAAATGATAGAGATAAATAAAACAAGACTTACTTAGTACAGAACCAAAATTTTAATATAGCAAATATGATGAAGGAAAAATAAGAACGAAAGTCGAATAGATCAACATATATTAAAATTCAAAACTAAATTACATTTAAAAAATTGTATAGTTGGAGTTGTGGAAAAAATATTACAGAAAACAACAGTTTATTTTATTTGGTCTTAATTATATATATGAAAACATATTTTTACCGGAAAATAAGTTTATATTACTACATCATGAAATTTCAATTTAAGTACTAAGTAAGCAGCCTAATCACAAATCTTATCACTCGTGTAGGAAGGGGAATCTTGTACAAATCAAATCTAGTGTAGAGCATTATGTTTATAGGTAATCTAATATTATTCGAAGTAATGTGAATATGATTAATTTGCTCATCTAAAATAGCAGCTGCATTCAGTTGGTAGCAGTTGCTATATTTTAATACGATTAATAGACAAACAATGTAAATATAACGATGTTTCTGCTCAAGTTAAAACAAATTTCAATGGAAAAATCGTATTGAAATGAGTAGTTACAAAAACTAGCTATTACTACAATGTGATCAATTAAGTAATCGAATAGTATGAATGTTGTACGTTCTCTGGGAAATTGCATCAGTATTATAACAAAGCTATAGTTTTACGAGTGGAGAGAAAACAATTTTATAACAACACTTATTATTCCCTAAATATGGACTGAAACTTACAATTGACCCATACCATGTATAACAATGCGACCGAAAATCTTAAAAAACTGCAGAAGTTAGGTTTTTTTCTCCAAAAAATTATTTATATTAAATACAATTGTGTGTTATGCTGATATACGATTTTTTCCGTAAATTTCCAATCAACATTGAAAAGAGACATGCCAAGACATTGAATGACCATCACTTAGCTCGAAATAATGAAACGAAGTACAAGGGCACAAGAAGGATTTCGTTTTGGTGAATCTATAAACAAAGTTGTTAATTTTTCGTTGATCAGTTTTGCCTATACAGTTCAAAGAGTAAAACGAAATTTGAAAACAATTACGCTGTACAGAAATTTTACATTTCCAGTACTTAACAAAGGTTAAAATCATTTGTAAAAGCAGGACTTAACTCAACTGAGTAAAACAACGTATATAGAATATAGTGCGATGGAGAAATGACAAATAAAACGATTATGCTTCTGTATTTTGTTGGTTTATAGAAAAAAAATCACTATCGATTTATTTGCAACGTGAAGGCTTATCAGCTGAAACTCAATTTCAAAGGTAAGGGCTTATTCATATTTTAATTTTAGAAGCGATCAAAACTAAAGCAAAGCATTATTCCATTAGCGCGCGCTTATTTTTAGACTCCATCATGATGGCCAAACGACCTATTGTTATTAGCATATGCTTATTTCAATCATTATTCTCTAGTTCTTATTCCAACTTTTGTTTTGAGTAATATTACCAAATGGGTGATTCCTGGGCTCTAGACCTATAGGCATGGTGCATCGTTCGGGATCGTTCGGTAATGAGAAGAGGTGAATGGAGTCTTAAAGACTTAAAGCCGCTATACTTATCCGAAAAAAAAGTTCGGTAATGAAAGAAATTGTGGTTAGTGATGGGAAGTGCGCTACAGTGCGCACCGCACACTTCACTGTGCGCACCGCACAGCACAGTGCGAAAAGTGCGCGCACTGTGCGCACTTCACGCACTGTGCGCACTTTACACGCAGTGTGCACTCTGCGCACTTTACACACAGTGCGCACTGTGCGCACTTTACACACAGAGCGCACTATACACACAGTGCGCACTTCACACACTGTGTGCACTTCACACACTGTGCGCACTTCACGCGCTGTGCTCGTTTTAGGCACCTTAGTGTTGTATTTTGTGGAGGTTTTAGCTTCTATTTATTTGTTTGGTATTTTCATCAACTATGTGCAACTATGGGCGGCACGGTGGTATATACGATACCGGCGCCGGTCTCGACACGGCAGGATCGAGGTTCGAATCCCGTCCGGACCGTCTCCCTGATAGTCAGTCCTGCGTACGGGGAGGCGGTCCTCCGGGATTCGAACCCCGGTCCTGCCGTGTGAAGACCGGCGCCGCTATCGTATATACCACCGGGCCGACTGACTATCCAGCTATGAGTAAAACTAAGTCACAGAAAACTAGCAACCCAGGCAGCAGACGACGCCGAACTTTGTTCCGGGCGACCTTCCCAAAAATCTACCCCAAAACCTGCCCACTTGCAGCCGAAGAGGGCACGAGTTTGTAGGGACACGAGCGTGTACTTTTTGTGCTTTTGCTCGCTTCGTGCTACCCAAAGCTCTACCCTCGCTCCATAGAGTGGTCCCGTTCCCCGTGTCGGAGCGAAATAACGTAAGCGAGAGTGGGAGGGCTGATTTTGCTTTACCTTTAGCGTTCTCTGCTTTATTGGTCTCTTCACACATACTCACGCGGCAATATGAATTGCTCTCGCTCAAACGTTAGCCGGTGTGGCGTTCTTTTGCGCCTTCCTTTCCTTCCTTCTTCCGTTGTCTCTCGCGTTCCAGCAGTAGGCCAAACAATGGATTACGCTTGGAATCATATGAGGCGCGGGTAAAACGGAAGAATGCGCCTGAGAGCTTTTTGAGCGTAACGCTGCGTTACGAAATCACGGTGGGAGATCGATATGGTCACGCTCTCGCCGGAGAGAGCTTGGAGAGCGAAATGTTTCAATGAAGTATTTCGCGCAGCTTGAAGATCGTTTGAAATGTATACGTTAGATTGCTTTTTTGTTTCATCGGTGACTGGCGGTAGGATTTCGGTCAGGCCATATTTAGCAAAAATAAGGATACGCTTAATGTTTTTTTACGACTATTTTAATTGATTACGGCTTCGATGGATTTTGTTAAAACTATTTAATTTTGTCCTGTTGTTTTTAATTGCTGGACGATACGGCGTTATGGAAAAATAAAAATAAAATTAATTTTTAACTGCTGCATACAAACTAAGCATTATTTAAAATTGTGGTTCTTCCGATAACACTGTCAACATGTTAATATGTTCTGTGTATTTTTATGCGTTTATCATCGTGTTTATCATCGATTGTTCTGGATTAAAAAGTGGTTGGAACCAATTTTATCTGTGGCTGTTATTATGATAAGTTTTTTCTGGGCGCTATTGATGTTTTGTTTATTGTTACAATCGTTCACAGCGTGAAATTGTGCTTTTGGTAAATGCATAAATTGGGTGTTAAATAATTGGCTATCATTCATCGTAGTGGAGTTCTATGCTGTTGTAGCAAACGAATGAGATGTGAAAGAAAACGGAATATGATACTGACGATGCGTGGTCAAGAGCAGTTAAGAAGTTTTACAATGTGACAAGTTCCCGTTGTAAACCAATGAATAAAATGAACAAAAGTGCTTCCAAATGCTATGAAATGCATTATTTCCAAGATACATAGAAATTAATGTAACATAATCAATAACAAAAAAAATCTAATTTTACGTTTTAAAAATGAAAGCAGTTTCTATT
This sequence comes from Anopheles maculatus, assembly GCA_002091835.1. Classification (NCBI taxonomy): domain Eukaryota; kingdom Metazoa; phylum Arthropoda; class Insecta; order Diptera; family Culicidae; genus Anopheles; species Anopheles maculatus. Next base: position 2,009 of record KZ064318.1, on the reverse strand, counting down.
TACTGAAATAAATAGTTATGTTCATTGAATATACACTTCAACCAGTTATATACCAGTTATTGGTTACAAAACTGGTTATTGGTACAAAAAAAAACATTATTTCCAAACTACTTCATGTACTTCTTACTGACTATTCTTCGCACGTACTTTGCTATTGGAAATCAGGATTAATTATTATAAGGATTAATTCATGAGTTAGTAAGTTAGTTAATTAATTAATTAATTAATTAAATACTAAAAATACACTCAAGTGAGTTTTTGTACTATAATAAAGAACATCGATACTCTGGTCATAGTAAAGGATTGGTTGATATTTAGTCGATACTTGTTTGATAATTGGTGCTCTACGAACTCGCTCTTTGTTTGAGACAATTGTTAATTGCCTGTTCTACGCTATAATTTAACGTTGTAGCATGGTCGCCCCTTACTTTTAACTGTTCTGCAAGCACTGGGTGAATTAAGAAAAAGTTCACGTTACAAGCAATCAGAACCTTACGGTAGAATATCGATAAATCACAATTCTGAAAAATGAACTGCACAAAAAATCAAATGTACATTCTAATTTCATGAACTGGTCTTTATTAGAATTAGAAATTTATTCAAAAAACAATTTACAATACAATATGTAGGATCCCGACAATCCTTTCATGCTGTACCCGCTTCTTGGTCGTATACACGTTGCGCAACTATCGACGTAAATGTTTCTTTCATTTTGGTTGCATTTCTAAATAGTTCTCTAATATGCATTAGACAATGCGTATTGCATTATACACCTGTTTTAATTTATATGTGTACCAACTGCAAATACAATCCTAAACAATGTTGGGCTTTTGTGAAAAAAAAACAAACTACAATATCATACCTTCCCGTTTATTACCCGATAAACGCTCAGCATCAGCAGGATGGTTGCAGCTATTTTTTAGAAATAAACTATCTTTGGATCGCTGGGCCAGCGATAAAAAAATGCAGTTTTGTATTTGGTCCCATTCTTGTAAGATTATTTCGTTTTTCTGTTCATTTGCGTTTATATATGGAAACTTGCATTTATTATAACATGTCGAGAAAAAGTTAACCTTGCTAATGCCGTTATTTACTGTGATGTTTGTATAAGAGAATTCTGTGAATGCTCACATGATGAGCCATGATTATTGACATGATTATTGTCTTTGGTACGCAGATGACTTAAAGATCTACGAATCTATACATACATACATGCATAAATACATACATACATTATTTATTTATTTATTTATTTTATTTATTTATTTAATTTATTTACGTATTGTCTGCCTGTTGGCTTCACAAACGAACTTACAATCTACTTTAAACTAATTAATGCTTAATTTAGAGGGAAGGCAAAGGAGTAGGGGTAAAGAGAGAGGATCTTAACATGGAGCGGAACGATGGTAATGAATGGTGGAAATCAAAAACATGAGACGAGGAATTAAACAAACGAAGGGCACGCAAAAACGGGTCGTTTCGACCAACCGAGGTACGACGTCTAGGAATCATTAGAGGCGGACGGATACGAAGGGAACGGTTGGGAACATAGAATGGGATGGAGCAGAGCAGAGAAGGAGCATCAATACAATCGAGCAAGAGGAAAGCGACAAATAGGGTTTGGGAGTGTGAATGACGGACCTCAAGAGAGTCAAGCCCCAGCAGCTGACACCTAGACTCATAATCGGGCAGGGCGCTAGAGGATCTACCAAGTATTTTACCAACCGCAAACCTGGTGAAAGATCTCTGCACCCGCTCGATACGATCCATATGGACCCGAGTCGTAGGAGACCATACTACTGAACAATACTCCAGCAAAGACCTGACCAGTGAACAGTATAGCGCTTTCAGACACAAAGGATCGGAAAAGTCACGATCAATACGTTTAAGGATACCCAGTGTTTTCCGGGCTCTTGCCACCGTAAAATCTATGTGGGACACAAAGATAAGGCCACTATCGAGCCATACCCCTAAGTCCTTGACAAGCGAAACTCGGTTGACCAGAACCT
>LULA01016676.1:0-19350 GCA_002091835.1 Anopheles maculatus | reverse complement strand
CAATCAAAACGTTGTCCTACAACGCCATATAACACGTCAAATCAAACCCTATGATTGGATTGCTCAAGGAAAACAGTATGTTTTGGCAGGAAGATGTGTTGCCTTCAAGTCATTGGCGCGTCAAATTATTCTTTTTCGGGTGTATGTTGAAGCTCAAGTCTGCCAGTTACCTAACCTTTATGATAGTATACAACTGATGATTACCGATTCGACCAGGATATTGTTCGGACAGTGAGGATCGTTTAAACGCTTCAGTACATGTTATAGTTTTTTTTTATTATTGAATCTGTTAAAATATTAACATTTTAGTTTTCTATCAGATGAATCACTCCGTTAGTTATCTACGCTATGTGCTCCTTCTTTTTCTGTCTTGCAGACCAAACTTGCCCCTCGAAAATTCCATCTACACTGTCATGTTCTACAAAGCTCATTTGAAATTGGTTTCTTGCAGATACCATCATAACACACTACACAAACAATTACTTGCATGGTGCAAGACTAATTGCTCCCATGTGCAAACTGTGGTGATCGTAGTATTTGTAGATGATGCCGCGAAACGATTAAGAAAGATTCATCGCTAAGTAAAAAGTTTTTCATGTGAAGATTTTTTAAATATTGTATAAAAGCAGGAGATTGTCGAGATAAAAACACAGGAATTTCCTATAATTGAGATGGATTTAGAATAATACAAAAAGGCCTCGAAGTTTTTTGAGAACTAAATTTATCCTCCGCTAATTATGATATATTTTCGTGTTTCAAAGCAATTTCATTTCGTTGATACAGGATAACGTGTATTGCGGCGATAAGCATTTGGTGGTTTGCAACATTAAAACGGATAACTGCCAACATTTACTATGCGATGAGTACAAAATTTGCAATCTTAAATTAATGTACTACTACTGCGTCTAGCAGTAATCAAAACCGAAAACAAAACACAAATATTAACGACTTGCTTGATGTTATGCTTACATTATTAGTGTTTGATTAATCCTTTCTGACGGAATTATAAATTATTTTGTAGGTGTGTTTGTTTTGTTGGCTGTTGGTGACTTACTTAAACCTAGCCAGTGTGAAAGTTTGGTAGTAAATGCGGAAATAGATAAGTTTATCAACTTAGTCTTCTCAAGGGAGTACAACCAATTGTGGTTAGAACATTTGTTTCAGTCTTTGTTAATATGCGGTGCTTTATAAAGGTTTGGATACAATATATAACTACAATATTTGCTGTTGTTGTTGTTGTTAGCCAGCATGGGTGACTTCCAGTAACTATACAAGTAACTTTTCTCTGTGGTAACATAAACAATCTAATTTAGTACAACTTTTGTTTTGTCGGTGTTAGCGTGAATCGTAGAAGCTTTTAAAGGAAACTGCATTCTTAGCACAACTAACGCTCTCGATACACAACACAACGCAACAGAACCCGTTGTCTCTAAACTGAATATTCAAACTATTCCAACGTGATTCGTCGCACACCGCACGACATGCAAAACTTTGCGCTACTGACCATAAACCGTGCACCACACTCATGACAAAATTTGGACATAGGATTCATGATCAAATTTGCGATCCCGTCGGCATTATCTTTGTGGGGATGTGTCTCATGCTTGTGATGGCCCTTGATAGAAGCACTGGTTATCGGCGGAAGAGAGGTGTGAAGCGGAAGGCTACTGAACGAGCTGTCTAGTGTATTCGTTGGCTGCGCAGGTTGGATTTGACTGGTGGTAGAGCTGCGCGAACTCGGTCGTGTCTGGCGTATTGGCACGGGGGGTGCATAGTCTGGTGGTGACTGCGTGGATAGACTGCTACATTCCATCATCAGGTGGTTAATGGGAAGTCCAGAGAGAGAAAAAAAACAGGATACATTATGAAAAGCGGTTAGTGGTGAGGCAACCATTATTAATTATTTATTAACAAAAAAGCATGCGCCTTTGTTTCACTGCATCACTGTATCATTATTTCCGGGAAAGAATCCTACAAAGACTGGTATCAGTGGATTTGTTTAACTTTGTGATTACTTAAAATTATATTCAAGTTACTTTTTGTTATTAAATCAGCAGTCTTGCTAGATGTCGATTATCATAATGTTACAAATATTTTGTAATTGTTTACAAAGGTTAAATAACTTAAGAAGTACTAACGAATGCATTAATAAAATACACTGATCTTAAAGATTTTTTGTTTAGTAACACTAGGGTGTCCTAGAGACTTTTTGACTTTTCCCTACTTTTAATCATCTTTTGTATCATGTCTTTCAAGTAGTGATAACAACTTTACCAATTGATTTGAAACAGCCAAAACATTTCAGGATCTACATTACCATGAGATTTATCTCTAACTTCTTCATTTATTTTAGGAAATAGTGAGGCTCATCGTGACAACCGTTTTGTAATCCTTCAAAAAACAGTAGAATTCAGATATTTTTAGTCTACTACAGTTTTACTATCGTTTTGATGCCTTCGATGTGATAACTCAGAATACACGACTTTTTGCTAGTGAGCGCATTGTTGATCGTACGGATTTGCCAGTCAACCTTAGCAGCAACTGAGCGAAAATTCTATTTGTTTTAGCAAACCTCGGCGAGAGGACCTCATCCAATCATTCTCTAGCGAAAATGGAATATCTATGTGTGACAGGGCACGAAAGAGTTGCCACGGAACGGTAGTATAATTGTAGAATGCTTCGACAATATAGATGTCGGGCTGTATTATGCACACGTTGTATAGATTGAAAATAGAATCTGCTTTTTAAGTTAACGTTAGATTGATGCTTTGGTTTGTATGCAAGAAATATTATTTTGATAACGAGCTAGCGATGATGCAATTACGTTTGTGGCAAGCCTAATTCTGTTAAGCTCATGTGGGAATGAGTATAGTTACGATACCTACCTGCGATACGCTGAATCAGCACTAGCCTGCGATCGTTCAGACGATCGCTTATTCAACGGGTAGTCCTCGACGCTGTACAATTCCTCGGAATCGATCGAACATACTGAGGACGAGGAACCACACATTCGATTGAGTTCCTGCACACTTTTCAGTAGATCACGCTCCAGGTGATCGAAAGATTCCGTTGGATACCGTGCTTCGTACATGTATCCGGGTAGATGGGACGAAGTTGGAGTTGATGATGATGTGCCGGTGTTGTTAGCGTGGTATGATTTGTTACTGTAGCTATTCTTCCTACCGTTTACCGGACTCGGTGATGAATAATAAGGATGTGCGGTTTGTTGCCCATTCTTACTACCTCCGTTCTGCAACGGGTCTGCCGCTGTTGTTGGCTTATGAATGTTAGGTAAATTCTGCGTTGACGACATGGATGTACTACCGCTAGACCCATTATTGTTGGCAGAAGCTGGTACCGCGGGAAGAGAAATGGCAGCTGGGTCTTCGCTCATCCTTCGACGGGCAACGTTGTTGTTGTTCCGTTGATGATGGGCCGGCGGATGAACAATTTCGACACCCTTTGAATGTTCATGGCCATCGCCAGCGGTAGTGCTGTGATTGTGTGGAGTTTGGGTATTAATCGGTTTGCTGTTATAGTAAGTGTTACTGTTGATGCTATTACTGTAATGGCTAGGACTACTAAAGCTACTACTACTATTGCTACTGTTATTATTACTGGCTGTGCCACTACCATTCCGCACACACATATCCACTCGTGGCACGCCACTACTTTCATTATTGTGTATGTGGTGGATTGAGTTAACAATGACGGCGTCTCTATGACCACCGCTGTCGAGGCTGTTGCTTCGTTTGCCATTGCTATGATCACTGTAGCTGGACACGTTGCGGCGACTACTATCGGTACGAGAAAACAGTGAATGTTTATATTCTTTCGCACTGACTGGCGAACGACGCTGCAAATCCTCCAGCGACTGCATAAATTCATCGACATCGAATTGCTCTAACGCCGACGATATGACTGCTCGATCACGGCAAACCGAAGGTGTGGACGGTGCGGTATTGCTTGAAGGTAGCCGTGTGTTGTTAAGGTTGCCCAAGTACGACGATGGTGATTTCAACCTGGTAAGATTATAGGTTGACTGCATTACCGTACTTTTGGGGACATGATTATCGTCACTCTTTAATGGTGGCGAAGCGAAAGAAGCTTTTTTCGGCTGCTCCTGTACATCCGAATGTCCCGACTCATGTCCGGTGCGGTATCCCGAATCTTCTCGATCTTGCCGGGTGAGCTGTGGTCGTTTGTCACAGTTTGTACTATTTTTGCTTATTCTATGATCCACTGGGCTGGAGGAATGACTTGCTGCGGGACTACTGTTGTCACTCGTGCTGCTTTCAGCGCTACTGCTGGGCCCGTCGTTAGTTTTGCTGTAATCGAAACTGGTTTCGATACGAGTGCGTTCTGGTGGTTTCGGTGCCACACTTACAGAGGTTCGCGGTGGCGGAGGAGGAGGAGCAACCGATCGTTCCTGTTTCGGCTCAACGGTTTTCAGTGTGAGCTTCTTACCTTCCGCAGACATACTGCCGATGCAACTATCATCGACGCCCTTAGTTGAAGCTTTGACCAGATTTATCGGTAAATTATCACATTTGTTTATAAGCTTTGGATCGATATAGCTGTTGTTGTCAGCACGGTTATCATTGTCCGCTTGTGGTTCTTTTTGTTTCGTAATACTAGGCTTTCCAATGATTGCGTCTAGCGATATAACCATCGGGTTCATGTTAGTGACTTCGCTCGTATTATTACTGCTGTAAGGGATGTTGATAGGTTCTAGCTTAAATGGAACCAATTTTTGTGGCTGCTTTTTAATCGTATCATCCTCCGGCGGTTGTAGACTTCGTTTAGAGGCCTTTTGTTGTTCTTCATCATTTGTTAAAGATTCATTACTTTTCACCGAAGCTTGTACAATGTTTAGCAAGTCCTGTTTCTGTTTCTGTTGAGTCGCTTCCGCGCTTAACGATGACGTTCGCTTGCTGAGACTGTTACTCTTGTCTTTCATGTCCTTCTCGCTGAATGCTAGCTCGTTTTCGTACTTGAGACACAGGGCTAACGAATCCGTTTTGGACAGTGGTATCTCACTGCCGGCTGGATTGTTTGGATCCTTGATATCTAGTTTGAGATTCTTGCGAACCGTGCTGGAATCGCGTAGTTTCGGTTTCGGTTCCGCCATCTGCAGAGCATTGAATGTCGATTTGATCGGTAGTTCGTCGTACTCGGAGGTTTTAAGGAAATTGGGCGACCCCGGACCATCGCCGGTGATGCCCTTCTGTATGTTGGATTTCGCCTTCTCCACATACATCGGGCGAGAAACCTTGCGCGGCATTCGCAAGGAGTACGCCCGGCGGAAGTTCGAATTGTGGTGCGCATTTTTCGACGCACCACCATTGCTCGCTTTGTCGGATGGAGTACCACCACTAGTGCTCATTTGATTGAGCCGTGAGGTGCTGGTAGTACTGCCGGCGTTGCTGGCATTTATCAAGGACGTGGTAGGAGAAAACAACTCCTCCAGCTGCCGTCTAGCAGACAGGAATGGATCGTACCGGTCAGGGCTGTATCCACTGGTAGTGAAACGGGGGGAGGGAAGAAAAAAGAATAAACAAAATCGTAGTTCGAATTGGATCCAATAGTGTGTGATAAACCACGTTATTGTACAAATTATTCAATTTTTGGTTTTTGCAGATGTTAATGTTTACATTGTTGAAGCATGATAAAGGCATACATGAAATGAAGAGAGTCCGTCGTGTGGCAAGGTCTGGATGAGAAATGTTTGGATAATTAGTTTGATGAAGTGTGAGTGCAATTGGCGCGCAAAGTTAGTACATTTCAAACTCAAAATCGGGATGGAGTGTCCAAGAACGTGTCGGTGAAAAAAATGGCGTGTCCGTTTGTATGTACACAACTAACAAGTATTTATTTAGTATAAAAACCAGTAAAACCACACACGTTTAAAAACCAAAAAACAAAACACAACACAAAATTACCGAATCTTCTTTTAAAGCAGAAATGGTTACGATCTCCTCATAACACTCCATTGACCCAGGACCAGTGGAGAGTGCGTCTCAATAACTCTAAGTGGAACAATAAGTTTCAACTTTACATTACTCCTCGCACACTATATACGTTACTATACCAGCTTATGATGTAAAAGGGAACTCGCTTAACTCTCTCACATACCAAGAGGTTGTGCAAAGTATTTCAATAGAGCAAGCAAACACAAACACACACCCATCGTTACTACTAATTCTAGTGCCGGTGACAATGGAAGGGTGGTTGTGCGAAATCTTACTGGCCACTATAGATCTAATCACACTCGATCATTAACCCTGGCCATAGAAACAGATAAACGACCAACGAACCTGTTGCTCGTACATCGTACGGTTTGCGCGATGACCGGTCGATGGGTCATCCGTTCGCTATGGTTGTGGCCAATGATTTCGAACTTCTCAACCCGCTGCTCAGCGGTCCGTAGTTTGTGCGGCTTGTACGTCGTCGCGTTGCTGTCTACAGTGGAACGGTTCAGTAGATTTTTTAACTGCGTACGGCAACCGGCGTCATTTCGGTTGTTGAAGGCGTTGTTGCTATTAAGGTTGTTGAGATTGCAGTAGTTCTGTTCAACTCTACCGTTCTTATTAATTGTGTTGTTATTGGTGTTGTTATTGTTTGTATCGCTAGGCAGTCGTTCACTACTGAGTGTTAAAGTCTTGGTCCGTTTCGTGCCCTTTTTGGCTTCCTCCCGTTTGGTGATCTTTGGGTCCTTGGTGAGGCTAGCAACGTTCCCCAAGGAGTTTTGCTGCAATGAATTTGGTGATAGGTGGAATTTTCTGCTAGGAATGGATGGATCGGTATCGGATAGAGAAGGTTCGAGGACAAAAAAAACAATACACATGCAGCATTAATTGGAATAAATGGGAAGCGGTGGAAAATGAGAATGAAAATCAGTTAGTAAATTTGTATTATTAGTTTTTTTGCAAGACGCTACGAAATGTTCAAAAATGTTTAATATTTGCACTTGTGCTGCTGATTCATGTTCGTGACATCCCAACTTACTTATCGCTTGAGACGGATGAGCTCATCGAATTGTGACGTGGCATGTGTAAATCTAATTCGGCAAGGCTGTTCGTAGAACCACCGCAGCTCAAACTTCCCGAATATTTTTCTCGATTTAAGGCACGTTTCGATCTGAAATGCATAGAACGCACATTGTTAATTTGGTCGGGAAAATCGCAGTCTTTCTTGTCATTTTCACTTTTGCTTACCGTATTTGTGGAGCTTTGTACTGAATTCTAGCCTGAAGCCTTTCCTTCGCTGCTGATATGCTTTGGTTGTTGTTAACATTTCTGTTCAGCAACGCTTTCTCACGACACCACTCAACATGGCGATCGTACGCCTTCATGCCGAAGCATCGTTCACAGTATGGACATGGTTCGTTTTGTTGTGACATGCTCCGTTTTAATACCGGCTTTGGCGTACTTGCAGCACTCGGCATTGACGTGGACATCGTTGTAGGGTTGAACTCTTTGCGTTCGAATGTAGGGGTTTTGCTAAGGCTCAGCTTACGAACGGGAATAGCCTGTAACGGGTTTAAAAAAACAGTTAGTGTGACATCGCAACAATGTGTTTTTCAGTATTAGTTACACATAATTTAGTACAAAACAAATGAAACGAAAGATGCAATATATTTAATTAATTCATGCTGTAACGAATGCGTTCTTGATCGATTGAAATGCATATCATAAGTTTAAAATTTAAATAAATCCTTTTTATCCATAATGTCGTATGCATAAAATTAGCAAACAGATGAAACACACAACATGCAAATGAAGAATGGAAAAAACTAGTTATTCAGTAAGATTACTGCCAAAAGTTTTAACAGTAAGAGCAACAATAAACATAATTATATTTTTGCTACTTTCCATCACTGCGCTACATACATTTGTATCCGGTACACATTCAGTTACTTAGCATACTTAATCGGCGTTTAATTTTTGATTTACCAAGAGGTTTTTTTTCTTAATAAGGCAACAAAAAGCATGGCAAACGCAAACACTCACCTCATTTGAGGAGCTTACCGTCTTTTGTGGGAGTCCAAAATTTTTCGGCAAGTAAGACGCAAGCTCGGTCCCTTCCCTTCGCTGACGGGAAGAATCGAACGGTTTTCGTTTTTTCGTCTGAACCCGCTCACAAATGCTGGTATGCTTGTGCAGCGATGCTAGGGCGAACTTCCTCGAACATATGGGGCATGGTTGCAGTTCAAGGTTTGGTGGTGGTTCGTACGAGGGGTCAAACGTTTCGTAAGACTTGCACTCCTCAATGTAGACAGGCTCTTCCTTTTCGACTTCTGTGTACTGCTGTTTTTCGTTGAGATTATTATCTGAAAATAGTAAAAAATGTCGTATGTGAAAATGTGTTAACCATCAACTGATTGTTAAACTCCCGCATAATTCATAAACTATTGGGAAATTTTATTTGATTTTACAGTAGCAGAAATGAACAATGTAAGTTGTGTCCAGCTATCCCGAATAATTTGATCTGATAAGCTTTAACAATCTTCAACGGCGTGCGGCAGGTCACCGTCAAGTTCCCTTTTATTTTCTCTAGAGTATGATGTTACTTCCGCTTAAATCCGCGTGAACTACATACAGCGCTGTTAGTAGAATTATTAATCATTTCAACCAACCGACTAGCGCAAATGATTAAAACATCACTCAGCCGTGTCCGTACATCGGTGGTCTCGCTCTGCCTGTCCATCTGTTACAGCAACTGAGCACAAAGACGTAGGCTATTTGATATCGTGTAGCTTCAATCAGGGACAAGATATTGCCATCTGATGCCTGTTGTGCTGCGAGAGCCGCCTGTGGGAGACCAAGGAAGTATAGCAGTTCACCACGGAAACCGGTCGTTCGTAGCGACTTCGATTTAGAGATCAAACTACCAGCTTCGTTTTGTTGTTGAAGCTTTAATTACTCAAGCCATTCACTTCCAGAAATGATCTCCCTGAAAGTTACTGATTATGATTAATTATTTTGGTTTTTTTGCGGTTTCTATTTCTAAAAATATCCTCACAATCGTAACCGATTCATGGCAGAGGCATGATGACATAATTTAATCAGTATTTTCAGTTTCGTCTAGATAAGTAAGTAGGCTTACACAAGGTAGTGATTTAAAGTGTTGCTAGTATCCGTCGTAATATCTGGATTAACAAATATATGTCATTGCTTAACATCAGATAAGATAAAATATCATTTGGTTATCACGTTGCTCTACATAATGCAACACTTTGATAATTTTATTACATTTCGATAATATGAAACGCATGTAAAGTTTAGATTTTATATCTAGTGTTCTCTAAACATTCTTTACAATTTATAGTAAAAGCTGGTCGTTTGTTTACACCATATTAGTTCCAACGCGCAGTTAAAAGCATATGCTAAACGAAAACTCATGCTCCAATTTCATGCCATAAGGTAGTGCGCTAAATACCACCAACTAACCTACTAAAGCAATTAAGGCTATTAAATTTATAGCACTATTCCAACCTAAATGTGTGATAAACTATCATGTTGGTTGCTCTGCTATAAAACTATTCAGATTAAGGTCAGTAAACCTTACAATAAAAAAGGTAAACTGCAAATGATTTCGGAAGGACTACGACGATGAACGTTAATAAAATGGTTCACTGCTTTTATGTTTAAACTGTTCAAATTAAAAATTTCTTTTATTGTAATGGATTCAGTTAGTGAGCAAATTTAGTTAGATAGTCTATCAAAAGCTAGATCGCAACAATAAAAGCAATTGATTTGCATTCGTTAAGTTCCATTTCATCAGAGCGTGGCCCGGTGCAATACACAGAACGGCCGTTGGCGCTTTGCGCAGTTTCTCGACACGTGCTCACGCATTCAATGCAAGTGGATCACATGTTTAGAGGGTTCCGCTTAATTTATACACCATGAGCAATATTGCATTTTTTGCTGGTGTTCACAAAGTGTGAAACACTTGTTCTTTAGTTTATCACACCGTTCGTCGGTATCAACATGTTTCAATGTTCCGTTGAAGTTAAGGGATTATTATTGTTTACGCTTTCATCATCTTTCAACTCCGATTCGTGTTAACATGAGCTGATGTTTCGACGTATATTTACACGATGACATCATCAGGGTTCCTCTTTATCAATACAAAAAAAGAAGTTTAATTTCAATTTTTCGTTAACAGTTAAGAGCTCCTCCATACGTTCGACTAAATTATTGTACTGAAAAGCAATTTCATTCAAATTTCAACGTGAAGAATACTTCAATTAAGCGTTTATAGAAGTGCAAATGGTTTTAATTGCGAGGGAATATCTGACACATAATTTGTGCTCGTCTTTCCGTTTTTCACTCCGGGCAAAGATCAAATGGCTATAGAAAATATTGCACCCCCACTTAGCTGCACAGAACGATGCTCTGTTAGTTAATCCCCATTTACGTTTTTGGCGTTGGTGTCCCTGCACATGTACTCGGTTCTACCCGACGATGCTTTATTCGAACGTACGACGACTAGTGAAACTCGATTCGTACTATCGGTTGGAATGAAGTCATCAACGAACGAAAGTAATCGTCTCGTGTCACACCATATCGAGAATTCTGTCTGCGTGACAACGAAACAGTATGGTTAAATGTTTAATAACTTCAGTATATACACTTTGCCTTTGGCTGTCTCTTCCACTTGTTGGCATGGATAGTAGACTATATAGACCCATCGATACCAACCTAATTTCTATGAGACCCAAAGCCTCTATAAATAAATGATAAAAAAAAAAAGATACCAACCTAATTCACTCTTATTAACCATCGATCGAACTTCTAGCAACTTCTAACAAATCGCATTGCTTAAACGGCGCACAATAGAAACACAGCGTAAACAAAGAATATTTTTCTACAGGCCAGTGTTCACTAAGATGAAAGCAGACGTCACTCATCACCGTTTGATCACACTACTCTGAACATGTGATTGTTTCCATACTGTTGACTTTAGCTCGTTTTAACAGCAGAATTAACTCAACTCAACCAATCTGGCTCGAGAGCTCTATGCTTCGACATCCGACGTGAACTGGACATACACGCAACTGAATTCGACATGCCACTGCCGAAAACTAGTTTACGATTGCGGCAAGCAACAATGCTGCAGGTTACTGCCGTTCGACGTTCTCCACTTATCGTGCAGAGATCGATATTTGTCATCTCTTTCCTTTGGTGTGCAGTAGAAGGAGCACATGAAATCCGTAATCATGTGCCTATCTCTGTTGCTTACTGATATTAAAATGTTACTTACATAAAGAGTAAAGGAGATACCATCTGGTGGTTATGTTTAATGCTACAAAAATGGTGCACATCGTGTTCAATCATAAAAGGATATCTACGTGATTCGTCATTTGTGGAGATCATTTTTTTTTTGCACCCAGAGCTTGTAGATGCTGTAGCATTATGGTTACGACAACTTTACAGCGTTTGGCTGTTGTCAAGTAAACCGGTTTCACCGGCCGAATGTAATCGGAACTGCGAAAAACCAATTCTTAAGGTATGCTACTAGCGAAATGTTACATTCTGTGCAGTGAAAGACATCTAATTCATTGAGTAAGTTCATGCACTGTAAACAATTGTTACACACAACTCACATTATCTTACTGTTTTTTGTTATTGTCCATCTAGTTATCATTTTCTGCAAGGCCTTTCAAGTGGTCTATTTCTATAACGAGTTTTTCCATCATGATATGCTAGGATTGATCGAAACACTTATGTTGCAATCGTGACAAACGTTACTTTTATGTATAGCTAGCGAAAAGATAACAGCATTGCGAAGTTGAATGCCACCTGTGATATGAGAAAAAACAATGTTTGTGTTCCCAAACTCTAACAAATGGCACCGAAAGAACCTGTTAATTGATTCTCGAACAGCGCTAATGAAACCCCACACCCAAGGAATGTTTCGATAATACGGATAATAAATGCAGATGAACTTAAAGCGTCAAACGGATTATAAGTCTCCGAGAAAAACCAAACAACAATCGCCCGCTCGCATCTCATTATAGCTTACTACTTTATCCAAAACAAACCGGTTAAACGCTGATGAAACGATCATTTAAAGATGTCGATGTTGTGGTTAAAAATTCATGAATATCTGATATGAATTGTCTGGCAAAAAACAACAACATTCAACCGAGTTTATAGCCGTACCGGCGGCCCAACATTTGCGAGAGCACCTGTGTGCAAAATAACAACCGAAACCTGTTGGGCATTATTTGTCTTCGTTATCAAAGTATTTTCTTTACATTATAATTCATGATTAAGTTGCGAATGATCATTTTTGATGCTGCGCTTCATTTGCCATTCGCATTCTGTTGTGATCTTCTTGTCTTCCATCTATCTGAAGCAACCTGTAGCAAGGGTAACCTTGAGGTTGCCCTGGTTCAACGGTCGAACTGATATGCAAGCCGACGTTGGGATCTTTCTGGCAGCTGTGGCCGATTCGCGACGTTCCTATATACTTCGCGTACGTACATACGTATTACAAATTTGCCATCTTAAACAACCGTGCCATATGGCCACCGTATTGCATCAAACTTGGCGTAGCCACGTTTATTAGGCTCAAATGACGTTTTTTTTATCACTCCAGGAGTCCACCCCACGGCCTACACGGCGGCGAATTTTGAATCGGACACAATCGGATTATTCCTTCATGCACCCTTTACTGGGCTGCGGGGTGCCACAAAACACACACATTTTGGTCCGCTTCGTGCACTTATTCGTGCTCGTACACAGTGGATTGATTTATCTTCATATACATTTTTTCCTGACCCATTTCCTTCGATCGCCTCTACCACTACCACTGTCTTCTCGGGGAGCACACACTTACAGCTGGTTCGTGAGATTTTTCACCTTGGCAAATAGTGATTTCGTTAAAAAGAAACTACATTCACGAGCAAAAAAAAAATCCCTCATACACCATATGCGCGCCGCATTGGTGTCCATCGATAGCGCAAACACTGACGCCACCGACCGTGTGGCGCGGTAAGATTAAAGTATGCGCAACACTGCCGCTTTAAAGGGTCGCATTGTAGTCACTTTCTGTGAGGTAGGTAATTTTAAAGGATTTTTTATGGACACTTCCCTTACGGGTATGTTTTAGTTTGTTGTTAACGAGTGCTGAAGGGAATGGAAAAGCTCAGTGAACAAATTTACAAAATTGGCGTTAAAGTTTTGAAGCACTGAAGTGTAAGTGTTGACGCCACCGTTGTTGCAGGCGTTTACTGTGGGCTTGGCTTCTTTATAGGCCATTACTTCAGTATACGATGTACAAAAACTTTAATGTTTCTCAGCAGATAAATACAATAATCCTTTAATGAATTCAATATGCAGACTTCACACAGGAAAACCGGGGTTCGAATCCAATCTGGACCGTTCCATCGTAGTTAGGGCTGACTGTCTAACTACGACATACCAATAAATTTAATGAGCCATTAGACGGTCGGCCATGACCTTGCAGGTCGGTCGTTAAGCCAAGAAGAAAAAGTACAAGATTCTCTTATAACAATTGTTTGAGATTCATTAAACTAAAGTCTCAACGTATAACATTTGAATATCCACATAAATTAACATCAGTCATACTATTTTGTGTTTCTAATTACAAAGCAACCTAATTAAGCCCAGTGGCTATTATCGAATGATTGATGAATTTTAAAACTGATAGAGCGAGCTTTCTCCAAGCATAATGGCCAGTTACTTTCTGACGCCAGCGGAGCACCGTATGGTTACCATACGCGGCCATTATTATTTTTTTCTCCTTCAATTTACTCCTTCAATGCGCAATTTCTCGTCGAAAGCTTGCGCACCACTGCTGGCCGGCACCGAACACTTCCATTTACCCCACGGGGACATACCTGATTTACACGGCCTTAGTGATGCCCGTTTGCCGGCAGTTAGGATCTCGTAGTCGGTAAGATTCTTCGTTTCTGCTCCATCAGCAATGTCGACCGTAACCAGTGTCGTACCGTGCCCGCCTCCAGTCGCTTCCAGCTGATTAGTAACTAATTTGAGCCGACTTTTCGAAGCACTTCGCTTCAAGCTCAAACTTTTAAATGCACTAGATAACTTCGACCGGCGCATCGGTATGCCGCACATTTCAACACCGATGGAATCGCGATGGTTCGTGGAGCTGGCCAGATCCAGTGCAGCCGGATCGTGTGCATCCGAACGAGCACGCATACGTACTGGCTCCGGCATTTCGCCAAAACTGCTGCCATACTGCTCGTACTGGGCCACAAGATTAAGCCCGTTGGCGGTGGATTTCGAGGGTCCTGGATTTGGTGCCCTCGCCGCTTCCAATCCGGAGGAGGAGCACGTGCGGTTGGAAAGATTTTTTGATGATTTCGATTTGCTTTTGAACAGTTTGTTCCACATTTTGAAAACAAATTTAGCAAAGCACTTTTCACAAACACTCTGTGAGCTGGGAAATAGCTACGGTAAAAACTACTGCAAACACTCACTCCCACTGTTTACGGAGGATGACTTTAAACAAAATTAACAAAAAACAAAACTCGTTAGTCTCCGTGATATCTAGGATGCTATTCAGTACGTTCACAATCAAGAAGCACAATTCACTTTTTTCAATCTTTATACCTTCTTTTTGTCACAATTTTCATCAATCTTTGGTGAATGTTGGGAAGATCCTATCAAACCTCACAGTCAACACCTTTACTTTCAAGTAATATGACAGATGATTCGGCATCGCTCTAGCCTATCCTATCCTAACACGCCTCATTGAAAGTCCAGAACTCAAAAAGCGTACGGTTGTTACTTAAAGGGCTACACACTTGCACACCTTGTCACCAATAAGTCGATAATTGACTGCTTCTATTTACAAACTTGGGTTCCCGTTTGGTGCTGGTATTTCCTTTTACCGCCTATTTACAACACTGTGCTCGCTACCACCATCACCAAAGTTCAACGAAACCGATAGTTTTCCCTTTACTTTCAGCTCATTTTACCCTTCAGTTTTTTGCTGTCGTTTTATTTCGGAAGCGGATAGAAATTCTCCCCCCCCCCCCCCCATGCCTGTCGGTGGTGGCAATCAGCCATCACCTATTTGGACGTAAAGAGCGAACCATCGTCCGAGAAACGCCATAGCACATTTTCGATCAATTTCCTTATGGGTTTTTGCGGTGTAGGCTAATAGATATTTTCGTTTCCTTTCGTTGTGTCCATTAGCCGGGTAAAAGATGTTAGAAAGCATTGCAGTTGTCATGCTTTCCAGGTGTATTTGGAAGAATGGTGTTTAATTAAGAAGTTGGATTCATTGTGCTAAAAAAGAAGTGCAAGAATATATTTTTCTAAATTTATTATCTAGCTAATGGAATGCTTTCTATTTCTTTTCTTTGGGATAATCGGTTTCGTTAACTCTAGGCAACATTTTAAAACAAACCTAATGGAAGTTAAAGATTTTAGAAGCACACACATCCACGATCGGTGAGTTGATGTATGAGAAACAATATCAATAACTCTCCAGGTTGAAAAACGTACAGCAATCAAATGTGCATGAGAATTAACTTAAGCTAACGATCATTCATCACTCCGATGTCAGGAACTTTTCGCTTCGGGGGTTCACATAAGCGTCTCCACAAATGTGTGCTTCCTCGTATATTTACATCGTATCATACACAAACAAGCGCAAGCAGACAAAACTCACGCACTCTAGCAACGCACGTGGATCATTATGTGGGGCGAATGAACATTGTTGCACAAGTTAAGCCTGCTCTTTGATGGGCGGCTTTTGGGAAATTTAATCTCCCGGATGCTATTCCTATGTAAATGCCACGTTTCAATCTACCGTTCTCATCATGCAAACACAGTTGTATCCCAAAGTTAAATAAACTCCACGGAGAAATTTGATTCCTTTCTGCAATCCACCATTCAATCTCTAACACTAAGGGGTTCGCACCATCCCCACCTTCAATTACCGTGCGTCAAATTGCAAACATATTGCCACCTTTACACTGATTACATCAAGCCACTCACAGCCTTCCGAAACACCCTACAATTGGCCAGTGACATTCAAATCAAGAGAGTGAACCCATCCACTATCTTAATGCACTTTCCAGCTGCACACTTCCCTGAGCTACACACATTACTCACGGCAAACTGAATCGGACATTTCACTATCCTCGCTTTACGTGGTCGTGTAACTTGCAATTCACTTTACCACTTTGCCCGGTCCCGAGTAAACGTAAATCACGGTCTATTGATCTTCCCCATCATGATGATCACTAAAGCTCACCAGCACCTTTAAATCACGGGAAACGTACAACCGTTTGCGTGCGACACCGGCTCATCAAAGCCATGTGTAGTGTAATAGGCCACAGCTGTTGCTTCTGTTATGCCGATGCTCCTGTTTCTATCGCTGATCTTGATGCCGTAGAAGTCGCGATGCTACTAAATTCGTCCGGTACCGAGACAACTCATCTTGGCCGCGCTCTCTGGCTCGCGCTCGCATTGCGTGCGTCGGCGAGACCGAAAAAAGGGCGCTCTCTTTGGCGGCATATCGCTTTGGAACTCAGCGTTTTGTGGGGAGATTGCATACACATGCGTTCGTCGAAGGAATCTCTCGACGAGCAACCGGCAAAATACACAGTTTCTCGGGGCATAGGGCTTCCACGATCGTCCGGAGACGACGCTAACGGTGGTTCAAGAAGTTGGGCAAAGTTTGTGAGTGTGTGTGTGTTTTTTTTTCTATCATTCCGTTAAACTTTTCCGTTAATGAACAATACACTAAAGTGATTTAGAAGTGATGTTTATGATCTATCAATAGGTTAGGGTACTTTTTAAAGCTAACAACGTTTTGTGGGCAAATTGCACATAGTCGCAGAACAATGTATGTATATAGTGAAGTATTTTGCAGAAAAAGATCAACTAATTGCATGAGTATCTTCTGCACTCTAGATTCATGTTCACGTTCCGTAGCGTGTAAAAGATGGCTACCGCAATTTGCAACCATGTTCCGATGAGAAATGCTGGGCACCCGACGTTCTCGCTCGGTTAATGCAAGAAACATGAGAATATGTGATGAGATTAGGAACCGTTTCACAGGCGTCTGAAAGCTGACGCTCCGCTGGTACGATCATCTTCACACACAACTCCGGCCTGCATCGCTATACGGTTGAGTGATGTAAATAAAACACTCGCGTAACAACACCCATCTTACCGACCCGAGTCGTCTGTTTGAGTTTCGCTGTCCTCTCAGCTGAAATCGTTATGTACGTAGGCGCGATGCCATTTCGAGACACACATCACAGCACGCTGCGTCAGAATGGCTGAAGAGATGCGAATAAAAATCATGTTCGAACTTTCAAGTTGTTTCAAATGCCGCAGCGCAAGCCGCCCGCGACTTCATTTTACCAATACAGTATAAGACATATGTCAACTGAGCATAGTTTGGTGCTGTATAAACAATTCAATAATGTTAAACAAATCAGATTACACCTCGTTACGAGAAAGCCAGGGAATCAAGGACCAACCAACGGACATAATCTAGGTTCTACTTCTGCTCAACCATCAGGCGCAACCATGGGACTCGAAATGTCTTTGCATCATCACCACACGGGTTCGGGTTCTTGTGGAAATCGGCAGAGCTCAGTGCTCCCGGTTGTAAGATGTCGTTTTATTTTTATAACGCACGTTTCACTCACAACGAATGGTTCAACCATTCTCGGATGCAGTTTTCCCGTAACGCTGCGCTTCGTTTGTTTATGTTGTGTTTTGATTTTTGTGTCTCTCTTTAATTTTGCCGTTCTCCCGCGTATTGGGACGAGCAAAAGGGCAAAACAAGAAATTCTAGAACTCGTATTTTCTACACAATGCAACACTTATCGTAAGCTCCCACACACCTCTATATCTTATACCCAGTCTTAGGGAAGCGGAATAGGATGTAGATCGCGTTGTTGCCACCGTTTTGCCAGCTTACGCTATTAAAGTATCGCGAGGGATGCATTAGCGTGTAGGGTGCAGAAAATAGAACAACGGTGTCAGTGCGATAATATTGGATTTATGGAGGCGTCCTTTCGTCAATAGTAACAGCACACAACGGGGCTAACTAATAGCTTCGTCTGGTAAACGTAAACGAACACCGTTGGCGTGAAGGGGCACTTTGAGGCTTCCCTCATAATTTCCTACCATATAATATAGTAGAAATAAAATTATTTTCAGCACACGCTTCAATGATTTACGCCGTGCATTGGGTTTCCCGTGACACCAAGAAACCGTTTTGTGGTAAAATCCACAAACGGGCCACTATTACCTCAACTATCGATGCTAGTTGGTCGGTTGGTAGCCGACCAGTGCCCGGAAAGCGGAACACATAACTTATAGATTGCAAATCTTTACGGATCCGATATGGAGATCGTGCGGGATGCCACAAAAGTGGACGTACCATTCATTGGTATGTGCCATAAAGGTAGTCCGTGCATTAGCGAGAAGGTCTGTTGCACAATTTGTGCCCGGTTGTATTTTGCATAACTTATGGAAGATAGATGGTTCAACGAAACGACTCCATGTTCAACGCCCGCTAGGGTCAGGGTGTAGCAACAAACTTGGCCTTTCAAATGACGAACTAGCGGCTTTAAGCAGCTTTTCAATCATAGTGCAGCATGTACGAAGCTGACCACAAAACAAAACCAATTTGTATGGGCTCTTATCAAGCGTGGTAAGTAGTTGTGCTATGAAGTACCACCATTCACAAACGTACAAGCTAGTTGTTCTGCCCTGCAATTGCTCATCTGTCGGGGATATGCATAGTTGGTATGTTTTGAATTCAATCAATGTGTTCTATTTTTACATTAATTGCTATTAATCAAACTGGCAAAAGTGATTAAATCATAAGCGAATAAGTTCTGGAGTAAGCTTCGTAAGTTCATGGTGTATCTCTTTAGCATGACCTCCACTAATCGTTAAGTAAATTTGGTCTTCTTCCACCCTCTTCATTCGTTCTACTTTTTCCACAAAAAAACGCATGATGTATCGCTCAACCAAATACAAATCATCATCCTTCCAAGAACATATGTTCTTCCGTTCGTACCAAATTAATTTGCATTGAAGCACGCGCGCGCGTACACCATGCTGGGCGGATGTTTGATGCAGTGTGCAGGTTATTCTTCACTGTTTGTTTTCCCATCTTGTCACTTGTACCGGTTGCCAGTATGCTAACAGTGTTGTAATGTCGACATTACCCTGGCCCTGTCTACCTTCCGCTCCCAGCCGTTGCTAACAAGACACCACCACCACACATCGTGAAAATCTTCTGGTTTTTTTTTTTGTTTCTCTCGTCTATTGCTACAAAAACAACGGAAACGAGAACCAACTCATCAAG
>KZ064314.1:0-11698 GCA_002091835.1 Anopheles maculatus | reverse complement strand
GATGGAGGTTAGAGATTTTTTGAGATTGACGTTTGAGCTAAAGATCATTTCACGCATCAAACGAACTAACCGAGTCTTCTACAGAATGTTAACAAGATGGAGTTTATTGCAAACAAATATTACTTTTTAGAATCACAATCTTTACAACACATAAGATTTCCCTGCAGAGAAACAAGCGCGTTTGTTGGGCATCTAGCATTAAAGTTTCTTGCGTTACACAAAACACATATCAATGCACTATGCAGTATTTACCCTCCCTTCGGAGACGAGCATTTTTTTTAAGTTGCGGTTGGGTTAACGTCCGCCGTAACTCCGGATGCTTCAGAGGCGAGTGATTTATCGTCCGCCGGAGGACTATCGCTGCAGGCGAGGGACGGGAATCGGCGTAGAAGTGCGGCACGATACTTGGGATGACTGATGCCGTACACGATTGGATTGTAGACGGCATTCGCTTTGGCAAAGACCGAACCCCAGATGGTTGCCAGTGGTGATATGTTGGCTGTTTTGAAGACTCCCGGCATCAGTTCCGGTGGCACTTTGTCCACCACGGTCAGGTTGGATACCGGTTGACCCCAGAGACCGGGCTGCTGCATCGGACCGTAGTATGGCATCGTGATGTACGGTGTTCACGCAAAGAAATAGAACCGCCTTAAAAACTAGCGTCCCGGCAGGTAGTTTCGTACGGGTTGATTGCTCTTTTTAGACTGTAGCTCTATATCCAAAAACTGACCTATAGCACAAACACTGTTCACTTTCGGCTTTGCACCAGGGCACTGTGTTTGCACACCGAAGTCAGATGTCCGACTTGAGCAACACGGTAGCAAACTGCAGATATTTATTGCACAAAATATGGCTAATCGAATTACTTACCCGCTCAAAGGCTCCGTACGCATGAGCTAGAAAGATTAATGGCAACAGAATGGAAGAGACGCTCTGTAATGTGTCCTCGTTAACGGTAACATTTTCCGGCATGTTTTGCATATGGCGGGAGAGAAAAAAAACAAACTCGAAAATGGAACACATTTTCCTTATTCAGGAAGTGAGTGATTCGAAGGGTGGTTTCATGTTTCATCCCAACGTGTTGGACAATTCTTTGCCCGGATACTCACATTACATTGCTAGTGTCCGGAACAGAAGGAATGCCAAGAATATTGCGGTATGGCTAATGAGCTTCTCAACTGTGTTTAATATAATTTAGCACTAATTAGCTGGTGAGGAAAAGCGAATGGATGTCCCCAGAGAGATTGGTAAATGTGTGAGACATTGACCTTACGTTGGTGTGGTAGGAAAGGATCAGTAGATAATAGATAGGACTGATGTGGGTTAGGTGAAGTAGGTTTGCAGTGCGAATTGCATAGAGGCAGACCTTGTCGTAGATGGAATTGCATACTTTTAGGCGTGCTTTAGAGGATCTTTGAACATAATTTTTTGTTCAGTTTGTTTGCTTAATTACTAGCAACAAAAAAGGTAATTCCTTCGACGCTATCGCAATTATGGGCAACATTTAGGACGGCCCTTCAAATTTTGAAAATGCGAATTTAGACAAATTTTAGCTGAGATGCCAAGGAAACAAGGAAGACTTAGAGTCTCTGTTCTTCTTCATCTTCTTCCTTGGCACTATAACCTCGCAAGGTCTTGGCCTGCTATTGTTAGCTTACTGTGACGAGTCACTGTTACAAAGTGGAATTATCGTTTAAACGGTATGCATAACCGAATATCGGGTGAGTTCGTTGCATGGGGCCACGTTGGCGATAGGAACACTTGTAATAAACCTTGATAAGGCACCTTAAGACGACCTGGGGCAGTTCGATAGCAGAGGCGATAGCGGTACTGGTGCACCAAATTGCAGGACCGGACATCGAATCTCATCTGGACCGTTCCCACGTAGTCAGGAGTGATTATCCCATCACGTGGTACCAATAAGTCTGGCAAACCATTTGATGGCCGGCATAACTTAGCATAGCATTGAGCCAAAGAACATTCCAAAAAATTATTAATTAATGTTCACTACTAACATAAGTAATTTAACACCCAAAATAGGATAAGCCATTCCTTGCTACGGGAGATCGAACCACATGAGATTCGGAAATCCAAACTGCGGAGTATTAAAACCGGACATCATAAGTGGAGTCCACAAACCATCGTCCCAACCATAGGTCTCATTGTATAATAATCACAGTAATTACCACATCTTATGGTAGTGGTTAAAACTTCAGAAATTAATGTACCACCGCTCATATTCCGACTCATACTCAGCATGTACAGCACGTTACGTAGTGTGACAAACAAAATCAAAGTAGGTGGCATCAAATTACAACGAACGCATCGGTGACCTAATCCGCTAAACATGTTAATTTCGTAAACACATTGTCACCTACAACGGCGTAAGCGCAAAAACAAAAGGTTCGGTTCATTCGCCGCATTTTCGGTAAGGATAAGCGGATTGGCCGGATAAGTATTTTGTATGATCGCCTTACGATGTGTCCGATGTCGGATTCCAAATCTCCGTGCCGTCCGTTGTAGGGTGAAATGTGTTAGGTCGTGGTATTTTAACAAAGCTCGACGAACTCGACACAACAGGGATATGCCATTGATGCGTGCCGGACTAGTGGGCTTGAGAATCGCAGTAAAAATTATATTCTTCAGTACTGCCCGATACTCGGTAGACTCAACAGTGATAGAGTGTTCGCCTCTTCTTGAAGTGAATTTGAGAAAACAGACTGAGTTGTAGTATAGTTTCTGTGGTTAAAAAAATGGAAGATTGTGCATTCCCTTTTCTATTTTCTAAACGACAGGTAAGGTAATTTGTCAAACACAATTGTACCCATGTATGAGACATCTGTTTATGTGTATAGAACCACCTTCATTCCTTCCTTTCCTATGAGTTTATTACGTCTATTATGATGGGGAGAAAGAAGTCTGCAAAAATCATAAAAAGCAGAAGGGTGAGCGAAGAGGCAACCCAACCTCGAATGAATAATAATTTCTTTATTTAACGATAGGTAGAGTGTGTTCCTTGACATTGGCATTGTGTGTGTTTTTTATTCACAAGAAACGACCTAGGTTTTTCTATTGCTATTGACAGTGTGTTGGCTTAATAAAAAAGAGATGCAGCAGCAAATAAATTTAGTTCTTTCAATGCATTTTTTTTCTATTATAATTGTGACAGGGTCCCTACATGTCTACTTTTTTCTCTCTAATATAATCTCCATACTTGTTGCAAATTCATTCATTCATGCGATTCACGGTCATAGCAATTGTATTAATGGCAAAAAGACTAGCATTCTAGCACGGTCTCTTGTGTTTTTAAGAGATAACTCAACAGATTACTTTTTGTTCGAAACCGATGTCCAATTCAATAAAAATATAGCCAAAATCATTTAGCTGTGACCTCGACCATGACTGTCGATCAAAAGAAATGTTTGATTTTTTTCAACTCTTTCCGAGCCTTGAAGCCCAATTGCCCAATCGATCTTGTATATAGAATAATGGGGATAAAGTAATCCGTGAATGCTCATTTCTTCGACAGTTTCTGCTACATTTATAGGGTCTTAGAACACTGTTGTATTGGACTGGTGTCCTATTAGAGTTTTCGTTTTTCTTAAGACGTCGGACGATGTCTTCATAATTGATCATCTGGCGTAAGCGCAAAAACAAAAGGTTCGGTTCATTCGCCGCATTTTCGGTAAGGATAAGCGGATTGGCCGGATAAGTATTTTGTATGATCGCCTTACGATGTGTCCGATGTCGGATTCCAAATCTCCGTGCCGTCCGTTGTAGGGTGAAATGTGTTAGGTCGTGGTATTTTAACAAAGCTCGACGAACTCGACACAACAGGGATATGCCATTGATGCGTGCCGGACTAGTGGGCTTGAGAATCGCAGTAAAAATTATATTCTTCAGTACTGCCCGATACTCGGTAGACTCAACAGTGATAGAGTGTTCGCCTCTTCTTGAAGTGAATTTGAGAAAACAGACTGAGTTGTAGTATAGTTTCTGTGGTTAAAAAAATGGAAGATTGTGCATTCCCTTTTCTATTTTCTAAACGACAGGTAAGGTAATTTGTCAAACACAATTGTACCCATGTATGAGACATCTGTTTATGTGTATAGAACCACCTTCATTCCTTCCTTTCCTATGAGTTTATTACGTCTATTATGATGGGGAGAAAGAAGTCTGCAAAAATCATAAAAAGCAGAAGGGTGAGCGAAGAGGCAACCCAACCTCGAATGAATAATAATTTCTTTATTTGACGATAGGTACATACAGTGTGTTCCTTGACATTGGCATTGTGTGTGTTTTTTATACACAAGAAACGACCTAGGTTTTTCTATTGCTTTTGACATTGTGTTGACATGATAAAAAAGAGATGCAGCAGCAAAGAAATTTAGTTATTTTAATGCATTTGTTTCTATTCTAATTGTGACAGGGTCCCTACATGTCTACTTTTTTCTCTCTAATATAATCTCCATACTTGTTGCAAATTCATTCATTCATGCGATTCACGGTCATAGCAATTGTATTAATGGCAAAAAGACTAGCATTCTAGCACGGTCTCTTGTGTTTTTAAGAGATAACTCAACAGATTACTTTTTGTTCGAAACCGATGTCCAATTCAATAAAAATATAGCCAAAATCATTTAGCTGTGACCTCGACCATGACTGTCGATCAAAAGAAATGTTTGATTTTTTTCAACTCTTTCCGAGCCTTGAAGCCCAATTGCCCAATCGATCTTGTATATAGAATAATGGGGATAAAGTAATCCGTGAATGCTCATTTCTTCGACAGTTTCTGCTACATTTATAGGGTCTTAGAACACTGTTGTATTGGACTGGTGTCCTATTAGAGTTTTCGTTTTTCTTAAGACGTCGGACGATGTCTTCATAATTGATCATCTTCAAGCAGTTGTTATTAGTAAGCTCAACCGGCAAGGCTCAAAGCTCAAAGGCCGCGGGCGCTCGTAGGAAAGAGTCATTCTGGTCATGGTGTAAACTACGAGTAGGGATAAGGAGCGGAGGTCAGGTCTCGTAGACGTCTGGAGGGAGCATACAGCGGCATCTAGGATAAAAGTGCAAGAGCATCAAGATCATTCGAGAGGAGACAAGCGATAAAATAGGAACACATATTGGAGTATCGCGTTCTAATCGGTTCAAGGCCAAGTAGCCGACTGCGAGTAAGATGGGACGAATCCATGTACCCGAAAACAAAACTGGCGTACGGCAACTCTGGTTGAATTTTCGTGGTACCCTCTCGATCCTGTGCGAACCCAGCAGCAGTACAGTGATTTGAGACATAGACAATCGCGAATTTCAGAGGACAGACGGATAATAAATCCAAGCGTTGTATTGTATTGAACGCATTCTCTATGTGATCGCTGAAAGATAGTTTGTCGTCAAGCCAAACCCCGAGATCCTTAGTAGAGGTAACTCTACGCAATCTTGTTCCGCAAAAGGAATAGTCTCACAGTATGTTGGAAGACAAACGACAAAAACGATATAGCACAACACTTATCGAAGCAAAGCACAAGACTATTGTGCAACAACACCAGGAATGGAAAGACTTAAGCAAGGATTGAAAATTTTAACAATCAACGGACGAGGAATCACCAGCATAGGGAAGACAGCCGTTTGAAGGAGGAGCATTAACACAGTCATTCATAAACAAGGAAAAGAGAAGCGGACTAAGTACACTTCCTTGGGGTAAGCTACAAAGGATTCGGCAAGAGAGTTCTCCACTCTAACTATACAATTTCTATCTTACTCTATAATAGTGGATCTCGAATGCCAAGTTTAGATAATTTCATGATCAACAAATGTACAGGGATACTGTCGAAGGCTGCCTAGAAATCAGTATAAATGACGTCCACCTGACGTCCGGAAGCCATATTAACAGTAGAGATAAGAGACATGAGGTTAGTGGACGTGGATCGATTTGGCATAAAGAGCCATGCTGGTGTAGGGAGATTACGTTCAATACACGAGACATGACAGAGGAATGAACGATCGACTCAAAAACTTTTGAAGGAACACATAATAGCGACACACTTATCGTGGTGTACACATAAAGAGCGGTCGCCCTGCTTGTGTATTGGGATTAACTAACAACGATCAACAACAAAAAACACGGCACAGAAGAGGAGCAAAAAAGCATAGAACATTTCTTTAATAACGAGGACGGGATTCCATCAAAGCCAGGAAAAAACGAGTGTTTAAGCTTGGTAAGAGCAGACGACACACGATCAACATCGATAGGAGTATCATTACATGAAATTATATTGGACAAAAATACTAGACCAGTGCTTACTGAAAAGACCACATTTTCCCGACGGAGAAGAAACGAACTCACCATTACAGTGTACGTTGGAAGCGATACTGCTGTTAGTACCTTCTCTATATAAACAATGCAAAAACCACTTAACTACAATTCGCTAGAAGTGGTTAATTATCAACACAATAACTGAACGCCCCGCCGAAAGTGGCGAGCGAAAAACAAAATCTTCGACCGTTACGTACGTAAACAAACTTTTTCGGATGCACACGGATGCGTTCAACAAAAATCCCCTAACGGGTGGGATTTTTTGCAAAAATGCTGTACAAAACGAAGTAACACAAAACTGTCTTAAACTCGCTTACCTTGGCACAGCTTCATGCATCCGTTTTGCAAAGCTATTTTCATCTGTTTGTTTTCCCACGTCCCGGGCGCATCTCGCAATGGTTCGGCTGGTGACGAGTCGCCATTGTTCATGACTTGTTGACTTTATGGTTTGTTCGAATACATTTGTAGGTTCGAAACTGTTATATTAGGGCAAAAATCGATTAATATAAAGAGGATGTACACAATTTCGTAATGCGCTCATTGCTAAAGGTAAATGAGGGGCAACAACTACACAAAAAATCTTCCCAATGCTCATACCTTAATCTGCACATCATTCTTCTGAATATCCTTGCACATTTTCATTGTCTTGCAATCAACAAACGAACAACAATGGTTAATTTCTTTTCTTTCTCGCACGCCCAATGTACGGTCTGCGTACTGTTTGCCGCCTGGTGTACAGGTCGTGCCGGCCCGTAAATTACTGCTCTCATGGACGACCTTCTCGGTGCGTTTCTTTTGCCTTGCTGTGGCGCACACACACACATCCTACCGCCTTCGGTGCAAACCCAAACCGCACGAAAAAAGGCCCATTTTCGTCGACCATCCATCCGGAATGTGTCCGGACCGATCGAGCAGACAGCAGGGTAAGTGTTTCCCCTTCTTAGGCAATCGAATCATGAGAGCTTTTTTAAGGCTGCGGGAGCTTTTGGTTTTAAAAGTTCGCTCGCTCTCTCTCTCTCTCTCTCTCTCGTTTCACCGTCCGCAACCGTATTATCGGTTTGTGCGAGAGTGTCAGAGTGAGAAATTTCTTTCAACCGGCCACGGGTTTCGGGTTCGTCTCTTCCGTTCGGTTGCTGGTCGTTGAAGTCGTTCGTTTTTTGGTGAGCGAAAGGTTGCAGTGGTTGCAGCCACTGACAGTTTGAAGGTAAACATCAATATAACGTTGGTACGTGTGAGCTTGTTAACGAAAAATTCTAGTTTGATAATTACGTTGAAAAAGAGCGGAAACTTAAAAACTCTTATAATCTTAACGAATTCTTCAGAACATTTGGTTCTAAACTCCAACCTATTTACGTACAGTTCATCATGAATCTTTTATAAAAGTTAATTTACGATTATTTTGATTTCTCTATCCATTACTAACATATTTTTCTTGGAAATCGGGGTAGCAAACCCTTTATATGTGACACCTACTGCATATAAAGAAAAGAAAAAAATTGACCCGAGCGCAAGAGGTTCTCCTTACGTTATTGCAATACTTTCTGCCAAGCTTTCACAGCCGCTACCATCTCCACCGTAAGAGTGAGCGGCCTGTGTGGCTATCTCTTTTGTCGTGCGATCCACTGCAACAGTAAAGCCACACCGATCCAACGAAGCTAGCTGATGATGTTGGTGGTGGTGGTGGTGGTGATGGTGTGCCACTGGTGATGGGCTTCGATCCTCGACCATGCCGGTCGCTGTTACGATGGTGGGGAATTCTCCTTTCGCGCACCAGCTCGCGCACAGCTTTCAACATCATTATGCGCGTGAGCTTAATTCAATGCTCGGCAAACGCTCGCTGGATTAACATTTTTCGCCGCGTGCGCTCGTCCCGTTCGATCAGACCCGTGCACGATTACGGTCCGCGGTTCCGCGGTTGTGTGTGTTTTTGTGTGCTCTGCCCAGGGTTTTGCGAGTGTGGTGGAAGCTCTCTCTCGCTCTGGCACCTGAACACAGTACCTGGTGAAGGTGTGTACCGAGCCGCGGTGGCGGCAGTGTGTGGTGTGTTTATGTTTTGAATTCGCACAGGTTCGACGCTGATGTGTGTGCTTGCTATCCGCGAAGTGAAACTTTCAGTACACAACGGTGTCCCGGTGCTTAATAAGGTGTTGAAAAGGACGAACGCAGTTTGCCTGTGTGAGTTGGCAGTGTTGTGGTTCTTCAAGCAACTGTCACTGCATCTTTCTCCCGCAACACTTGTGGTATCAGTGGTGTTGTTGTTGCTGAAAGCTGTGACCGATAAAAGTAAGTATCGTGTGTGTGTGTGTGTGAAATTATGTGTGCGAATACATCGTGTATCAAAATGTTTGAGTAAAATGCAACGTTTCGTGAGACCTTGGAACAGTATTCGGAAATCGAAACGCCTGTGAGTACAATCGCTTTGCCGATATTTCTACGTGCGTGTTCGTATCTGTGGTGGTGTGTATTTGTGTGACAGGTTCACGCTCCTTACTGGTAGAAAGTTGGCACATTTGCTACCCCGAACCTTAGCCGAGATCTAGCAAGAATGTCGAAAAACATCTGTTCCAAATCGTTTCATATGCAACGCACACGTCTTTCAGTGTGTCGTGTTTGCTCCTACACACAGCCTAACAAATCATCTGTACAGTACGTACGGGTAGTACGCTGCGATGCGTTGGTATGCCTTGGGTACGGTGTGATGAAGCACGACCGGGGAGAGGCTAAAGCATCGCCGAAGCATTCCTACGGCGTTGGCCTTCTCGTGGTGCAAGCGGCAGTGAATGGCAGGGCACGCAATATGTGCGTGTTGGGCCAAGCCGAGAACTACGTAAGTGCGTGCACAGGTGAAAATGCGTCCAGGTATTCGTATTGCCCCGTTCGTGTGCTTGTGTGTGTGTGCATAAGCGTGCCTGAGAATGTTTGTAAGAGCAAGCGCATCGTTGTTGTTTGATTACAAGATCAGCCTGCAAGGTTTGCATTACCTTCCGATAAGGGTGTATTGTGCAAAAGTTAGCAACGAAATCAGATCCATCGAAACAACAGGTCCCTCGATCGATAAGGTTTGTGATTAAAAATGGAGCCAACTTCTTGCTGATGCCGCACACTTTTCTGGTCCATCTTTTCTGTGCAAAAACTCGTGTCCGCTCCTTGCCTGGTGTGCATGTACTGTCAAGTGTTGATAACGGGAGACCCGTCTCATGATCATCTCCCAGCAGATTGTGCTGAGTGGGTGACAGACACTCGACATCGCGTTATTGTGCGCGTTGCTGACAACGTGGACAACGAGTTGATGCGCTAAATATGACTCAAAGTGTTACCCTACCCTTGCCTGTGCAACAAAAACTGATCGCGGGTTTGTGCTCCACTGAAGATGGAGTTGATGCAGCACTTTAAAAAGTGCAATCAATCTTTCTCCTTCCTTTCCGCGCCTACAAATCGCCAACCAAAGTTGATCTTTTGAGTGTACACGCCTTCTCCAAGTGTACGCACTTCGCTGTCTTTTTACGGACCTCTCGAGGTTTTGCACTACTACTACCCGTGCCCAATTAAAGAACTCGTCTCGTCTCGGACCCCAGGGGCCCTGCCAATATTATGGTACGCGCGTGTGTGTGTGTGGAGGGAGACCCCGGGGCAAAGCTAGCCATTGCATCAGCGCGATAATGAATGGATGTGTAGTGGTGAGGATCAGAGCCAAGCGTCTCTCGGCTACGCGTGATACACTTAGCGGCTAGTACGTAGGACGCCTTACTGCCTTCAAGGACTTTCGGTGAAGCTTCGTCTGGTGAAGGAACACAGTACAAACACTCGCACACACACACACCTGCCAATAAATGACATATAAAAAGCCTCCACACTAGGTTTGCCCACAGCGGTGGAAGAATGGAAAGGAAGAAGCAAAATTCGTATCTTGACTACCGAGCGTTCCCAGCGTTACATTGTAATTAACGTCTTGCAGCAGCTTCTCCGGACTGGTTCGGTTGAACAGTATGGATTGAGGCCGGGGCAGCATTAGTGTCACCTGCTTGCTAAGGCGGATTTGTGTTGCAAGCTTAATCGTTGCTTCGCACAACTACTGCAGCAAACGCACACAAAAGGAGTTCAGCTTAATCCTGCGCTGAATCAGCTAGACAGCAGGCGAACGGAAGACACAGCAACACGCGACGATAGGATGGTGTGCAGGTGTGAGAGTCAAGGGGTCCAATTAAATCTGTCCTCTTCGTACTGGTCTCCACCGATCGAAGGACGAGTTGACATTTCGACACCTTTCCGGTTGCGTATGTTGAGCGGTTAGGTTGCGATCGTATCGTGCACGCGCTTTGTTCCGAACATTATGGCTCCGGCACCAGATGTTGGCGTTTCTGTAGAGTTCTCAAAATGTATTAAATTGCTTCTCTTTTTGAAGAGTAATTGTACTTCGCACCAAGTGTGCTATAACTTGTACCGAGTGGTAATCAGTTTTATTGCCCCGGTCCGTAATGTGCGGTTATACCGATCGTCGATCGAACCGGCTACTAGGCAGCTAGTTCTCATACGACTTCCGTCACCCGTGTGTATTCAGGTTCATTTTCAACAGATGAGATACTTGGTGGGGTCTTTTATTTAATCCTCCTATTGCCCTTGTGAGCATTTTGATGCAGAATAAATGCATGCATCTTACGTGGGTTTCGATCTTAAAGCTCGTTTTGAGAAGCTTTTCCAAAACCTGCCGCCTTATTTCGCGAAGGTAAGCCTGTTTGCCTGTTGCTACGAAAGAGGCACTACTTTATCATATTTTTAATGTCTTATGAGCAATAAAAAAGCGCACACACAACTTCACAAGCTTCTTTCCACTAATCGCCCCCCCAATGCAATAACTTTGGTTCGATGCATAGAGGAACATACGTCCCGAATCGAATGTCATTCTGTCCACTTTAGTGACGGTGCAGTAGTTTTCGAGAGAAGGGTCGAGAAGGCACACAGAACTACAAAACAACCGTACCTCAAACGCTCAAAGTGCATAAATTTATGCTGGGACTGTTTGTCGGCGGGACTACCGCGAGCCAGCCAGTCGCCGTCGCTTAATGTAGGGTTCGCATAATCGCCGTGTTTCGAGTAGAGCCAACCGGGGAATCGAACGTAGAGACAAAACAAAATCAAAACAAACAAAAAAAGAAGCTAAAATACGTTCATAGAAAATGGAACCAGACTTATGGGTGTTCAGGTTTCGAAAACCAAAACCCGTTAACCGTCGCGCGACGGTAGGGTCGGTCTAGTCGCTCGAAAACTTAGCATACACAGCCCGGCTGGCACGCGTCCTCTTTAGCAAACGGCGACTTGGGTCACAGCACTCGGTTGCGTGGCAAATGTCCGCAGTACCGGGGTACATCGTACGTCACCGGGCAC
>LULA01016662.1:0-19408 GCA_002091835.1 Anopheles maculatus | reverse complement strand
TGCTTGATAATATTCCCAAAAGTATTTGATTCTATGTTGTATTGTTTCGGAGTGGGAGTATCCGCTAAAGCAATTTTCGCTTTTGTCGTCAAGCAGGTCAATGGATCGATCAAGCGGCGTGACTTGAGATCGACGAGCTCCAATATCCGCTCCAATAATTGGGCGATTTACCGATGCTATTGTAAAAGTGTGGGTGAAAACTCTTCGAAGTCCAAGGCTTACTTGAAGTAGCTTTGTACCATACGTTGTTATGGCACTACCATTAGCTGCTTCTAGCACTTGTTGTTCGGGTTTTGCAGCTTTCCCAATTAATGTATTTGGAATGACGGACACGTCAGCTCCGGTATCTACTAGAAACGTAAGTTTGCTCATCTCATCGTGAATAAAGAGACGAGGTGAGGAGCTTGAAAAAACTCTAGGTTGGTCCGCCAAAACTGTCGAGTTTATTAGTTTTTTGATGTAGACGGATTTTGTGATGACAATATACTGCTCTTAAATCGGCACGGTGGGTTGCATTTATTTGCTGATTCGCCAAATCGGTAATGGAACCAACACATCTCATGCTTACGCCCATTTGAACGTGTTCGCGATCGACTGCCGCTTTGTCTTCGTGATCGACTGCGCTGTCGTTCACGCGAATTCGGTTGAGAACCACATGATAAGTTCCTAATCATATCCCGCAATTCCCCAATTTCTCTACGGAGTTGATCATTTTCGCTATTATATATTTGTTGCTGGGGTTCGTTTTTACTGAAAGAGGAAACGGTGGCTGCCTGAGTGACCTCCCATAGTCGATCTGCAATTCGCAGAAGTTCGTTGATATCACGCGTGTCGATTGCTATCAACGTTAGATACCTCGATCGTCTTTGGGAGTCGTGAGAGCCATAGTTTTTGAATTAGTTCTAGGGAAAGGTTTTTCGAATTGCCAGCCATTTGGACCATATGTCGGTAAAAATTTGATGGACTTCTGTCCCCTATTTCAACGTGGTATAACAATTGTGTCAATCTTTTTTCCTCACTTATGGTGAGGCGTTCTAACAATTGATTTTTTAGTGTGGAGTAGGGCATATTGTCGGATGGTTTGGTTATCAAATCCATTACTTTTTTCAAAATCTCTTTCGGAAGGGTGCTGAATATCGCGTTCTTTCTTGGGTTATACCGGCAATCTCAAATTCCGCCTCGGCCCGATTACTAGGGCTCTCTTTATTTTTGTGTTTTGTCGCACCCGTTGGGCCAGGCAGTTGCCCTCTCCTCAATACGCATCTTTGCTTCGATATTGTTTGCTCCCTCCACTACCGCCTTACCGCGCAATTGTTCCGGTCAGCGCCCGCGCGCTTCTTAGCCGGCGCCGCTCCCTCTCACGGTTGCGTCGGTTAAGTCGGCGCATCTCCAACTCCGTGGTGTAGGAGGCAACCTCCTTCTTCGTTGTCTGCCGGGTGGAACTGGTGGTGGTGTTCCTGCCAGGACTCGTGCTCGGTATTGCTGCTGCATATAGTTCCTCTGCTCTCTACGCATCCTGAGCGTTTCCGGCGTAGGTGGTGCGCCCCGGCCACGCCTGGAAATAGGTGGCGCCATAGAATGCGTAAGAGTGTCCACGTTCGATTGTGGCTCTGCTTGATGGGCCACACTGCTTCCCGCATCAGCTCTTCTTGGAACTTGTGGATGCCTCCGCGCTGGTCCGCCCGCTCTCGGGCTCTTCGTTCGCGTGTTTGGCGATTGCGAGCCCGGCTCCAGCCGCTCTTGTTCCGTTAAATCGGCCTCCAGTAACGCTTGAGCTGAGGCTGGATTTGTTATATCGCCCGATGCGGCCTCCTCCTCCCTCCATCGCTGCTGTAGTGCTTGAGTGATTGTTTTCGCCGCCTGCTGGACACTTCGCCACTGGTCTTGGCTCTGCAGCATCCGAGCCACCAGATTATCAGGTGTCACAGGGTCGGCAGTCGCGTGCCTGAGCAGTGTGAATCTCTGCTCTGTGAATCGCGGGCATTCAAATAGCACATGCTCGACCGACTCCACCGAGCCAGGACATGCTGGGCACTCGGGAGAGGAAGCAAATCCGCAGACGTGGAGATACTCCCGGAAGAATCTGTGAACGGAGAGTATTTGGCAGAGGTGAAAATCCACCTCGCCATGCTTCCTCCCCACCCAAACGTGTATATCCGACACCAGCCGGTGAGCCCATCTTACGTATCGTGTTGCCGTTGGGCCATTTGCTGCCCGGTCCTAATGATTCTGCCATGTGCGCTGAGTTCGCGTTCGTTCTTCTTTTCTCACCTCCGTTCGGCTGATGTCCTAGGCAGCTTGGAGCGTCGCGTGACACCTTGCGTCCTCCTTCACCGGCAAGGTCCATGGCACCATCCCGGCTAGCACAGTAGCTGCTTCATAGCCCAGTGAGCGGAAGCTACTAATTATCTTCTGTGCGGTCGCTGCGTTCTCGCTAGCACCCGCCTGCACCACTGAAATTCAGTGGCTGAGGCCCATGCGGGTGCTGCGTAGCGGATGATGGACTCCGCAACTGTAGCGAGCAGACGTCGTTTTGGCACCTGGGGTCCGCCGTGGTTTCGCATCAGCACAGTCACCGCCTTCACCAGCAGGTGGGCCTTCGCGACAACATGCTCTACGTGCGGACGCCACGAAAGATGATCGTGGATCTGGACGCCAAAGTACCGAATCGCCTGCTTGATGCGCACCTCGACGCCGTTGATCCGCACGGGGAACTGAGGATGGCCACGCCGTAAACTGGAAATCAGCACGGCCTCAGTTTTTTGCGGTGCGAGCTGCAACCGACGGCTCTCCATCCAGTTCGAGATGGCGGTTACCGCTTCCTCCGCAATCGCTGGCGCATTCTCCGGGGTGGTGTCCCTGGCCAGCACCGCCAGGTCGTCAGCAAAACCGATCAGAGTTGCCCCTTCGGGGAGCTACACAGCCAACACGCCATCATACATGAGGTTCCATAGCGTGGGGCCCAGTATGGACCCCTGCGGAACCCCAGCTGATACCTGACGTGTGGCTGGACCGGTGGCAGTGTCATAGTGCAGCTCCCGATCGGCGAAGTACTCCCGAAGAAGCTACTGCATTCGAACTGGAACTCCTTTCGTTTGGAGCGCCTCCGCAATCGCTTACCAGCTGGCGCTGTTAAAGGTATTTTTGACGTCCAGGGCGACGACCATCAAGCAGCGCTTGTCCCGGTTGTTCGTGCGCCCGAACGTCATCGCCAGCTGGCACGCTTCCACCATCTGCTGAATGGCCATCACCGTTGATCGCCCTCGGCGAAATCCAAACTGCTGTGCAGACAGTTGCGGAGCTACAGTGTTCTTTACGAGCTCGTTGAGTCGATCCAGGAGCAATCGTTCAAATACCTTGCCAGAATTGTTCAACAAACACACCTGCCGGAAAGAAGACGGTTCTCCCGGTGGTTTGCCCGGCTTTGGCAGGAGCACCAATCGCTGCCTTTTCCAAGGAAAGGAGGACGTGTCCAGGCAATCCTGATAGACCCGGCGGAAAGTCTCGGGATGCTCCCCGATGACTACCTTTATGACGGCACCCCTGGATTGTTTGCCGCTGGTTGTAATGCAGCTGCCGCCGTAGCAGTGCTCGATTATGATGAGCCTGTATCTGTCATTTTGCAAATCGATCTAAGAAACTTGAAAGGAATTTTGAGATTTTCTTTAAAGTTCTGCTGGCAAGTGCAACTCTTACGACGAACACTCACAACGTCTCCGTCTATACACTTGAAATCCACTTGTAAAAACTTTGATGATAGCTTGTTAAGCCGGATGGTCGCGATAATTCGATGCTTCGGTGAGCTGTCAGCACCGTACGACTGTTGTTTACCAACAACAATAGTACATGATCTTATTTGCACGATGATCTTTATTTGCGTCTTGAGAGAGTTCGATTTTTTTTGCTTGATGTGCTTGTACTATTTGTAAAGCATGAGTCATGACTAAAGCAGTGAAATTGGGCCAATAACACTGTAGAATTGCTACGTTTAAGCATGATTCTCTTGCTGCGCCCCATGTCGATGGGATGAGAACTCAGTTACGGATCAACCTAGGAGCGGAGGGAGCGGCCGCTTGGGGCCTCGCCGGTTAGGGTGGCCTCGCTAGAATAGGGAAATCCCGCTAGTGCCCTCAAAGTACAGAAAATAATATAGCATTGATACCAATAAAAATAATATAGCATTGAGACATTGATATTGATACGGTAGTTTCGTAAAATTCATACTTCATCAACTGCGGTTGGATTTTGTATAGTTCTCTTTTACTCTGTGATTAGTATTCGGCATATTACACCCATCTTTGATAGGGTGATTGTTTTCTCAACAGCTTCGCTAGTTGCTAAATTAAGCAGCTCTAGTATAGCAATTGTCTCAAAAATGTCTTACTCTTACCGATTACATCTACAGTCGATTTAATCGCATTTTCAATTCCTTCTTTAACAATGAGATTCAGACAATGTGCAAAACAATGAATATGACAAATATTGGCAAAACTGGCTGTATATTTCATATTCGATGCATTGTCTGTTATCATCGCAATAATGTTATCTTCTATGTTAAAACTTGATAGAACCGTAAGTTACTGGCCATGGTGGGCCTTATTCGCGCTCAGATCTTTATTTTTGAAAGTTGATCTGGTTTATCGGTCTACTATAGTTAACTAATAGGTGAAATTGTCCGACGGAGGAAGTGGTCCTACTATGCGAAAGACTATGTAATTTGTTAAAAAGATCAAATCTGATTGTTTCTGGTATGTATGGACGATTTGTGACTGTTGATGATTCAAAGTATAACTCTCGAATTAAGTGTTTTAACTTGCTATCTGTTTTCTGGTATTCGGCTACAGTATTGTAATCGAACGTTTGGTGTCTCTGTTGGTGTCTCCAATTCTGGACATCGCGTCTGCTACTACATTGCTTTTGCCTTTGAAGTATCTAATGTCAGTTGTAAATTGAGCTATAAAATCCATGTGTCCGCCATCCATAGATTGGCGAGGTAAGTTTTCAGATTATGTGGTAAAGGCTGTAGTGAGCGACTTACGATCTGTCAGAATTGAAAATTCTCTCTCTTTTACGAATTATTGGAAATGCTCAATGGAAAGATAAACCGCTAACAGTTCTTTGTCGAATTTAGAGTTTAGCTTCTGAAAGTTGTTTGGAGTAAAATGTTGATGGTTCCCATTGATTATTGTACCATTGTTGTAAAACTACTCCAACCGCGTCGCGGAATAGCATATGAATGCGGTCAAGGCGCACATTGCGGACACTACCTCCAAGTTTATATGATGGAACAGAAAAGCGAGGCACAGTAGGATCACAAAGACCAGCAGCTACCAGATAGGTGTCTCGTCAGAGCTTCGCAATGATTCCTGTCCCTTCCGCTAGCTGTTGTACACAGTCCTCAGATCTTTCAACGCCTGTGGCAAGTAGTTGGACGATGAGATGCTGCTTCGATGTCCCGGATCGTATTCACTTGCCTGTTTTCGGAGCGACAAGATCCCCATGTGCATCCCAAATAACACTCACAGGATTATTAGAGCTCCGGGTAAGGAAAGAAGTAATCCGCTCCCAATTAAGATGCCTTCCCCCAGAACCACTTTCCTTGCTTGGTAGATTGAGAAGATCGAAACCACAGGTACTGCCATATCGATCAACCACATCAGCCAAGTCGTGTCCTTGAACAGATACAGGGTCAATGACGCTATCAGCATCAGCATCAGACAGACGGAATTGTCTGCACAATTTTGTCGACCTTATGGAAGCTCCAAGCATCATTAAGTGCCCACCTGTGGTATGCAATGTTGAATTTAAAAAGTTGAATTCGTTTCAAGATTTTGTTTATTCCACTCAATAATTAATGTTGTTGTCTGTCTTATGTTACTTTTAAATCCTTAAAAAAATGTTTGAATAGATCAGTTTTCTTAAGAAATTTCTCTAATTTCTTTTGTTTTTTTGGGTTGGGTGATAAGATAGTGTCAAGAATATTGTCCATATTATAGTATTGTCTAACTGTATTATACCCGTGGCATTCTGTAAGTATTTGTCGGACCGACATTAGGATTCCACAAACTGGCAAGGGTGATTTGGAAAGAATGTGTTCATGTGTTATGTTGGTAATTACCTATACGTAGTCTAGACAGTATTTGTTGAAATTTGTTATTGGAGTGATCAACCCAGGGTTGAGTTGAAATTTTTATCGATCTAAGCAGACTTAAATGATCTTTTTGCCAAGTACTTTGCCAAGATTTTTCGTTATATTTTGTTTGCATTGTTTTAACGTGATTATCAAATGTCATATTTGTTAACATAATCAACTATTTCCATTTTTTTGTTTTATACGCTGTTTGCGTTCCAGTAAGATATTTTGACCGCGAATACATTCATTTCAACGGCACACAATATTTGGTTACGATGTCAAAGATGATCATCAATTGTTCTTGTTTTGTTCTACATGGTTGAAATTTGCGGATTATTTCTTCTATTATAGGTATGTAGGTATCTTCATTAATGTGAATGTGATATGTTCACTTTATGGAACTCGTACTCGGACAACTTGGTTAGCTTGTTGATTTGAGGAATCTGGTGTATTTCTCGAATATCTCTTACTTATAACCTTAACTAATGTCGTGCAACATAGCGTCATGTTGCGCCCTAAGCGAGGTGCCTGGAGACTGCGATGATCGAAATGCCGAAATGCAAGTTTACACTTAACGTGCGAATTGGTAACATGCATTTCGGTGCTACGGGTAATACGATCGGTTTGCAGCTACCGTGAGAACGAACCGATCGATGCTTCCATCGATCAGCCCACGGGTCAACGTTTAGCGCAACCGCGTTCAAGGTTGCATACACCTATCCCCTTTTAGAAAAGATGAATTTTTATCGTCTCCAAACATCTTTCTTTTACATATCTTAATTTTGTTTCATTTTCATGTTTCATGTTTTGTTTTTAACATTTTCTAATATGTAAATATTAAAACTTAAAATGAAAGATTTTTAATACTTAAAATGAAAGATTTTTTATCTGTTTTATAACGTATTTAAAGTATATGATTTATGATTCCACACCTTCCCCCTTTAAAAAAAGGGAAAGTTTTTTTTTTTTGAAAAATTGGCTACAGATATCAGTTAATGCACAGTGTCCAGAAGAAGAGTTTAAAAAAAAAACTTCTCTTTATTTCCGTCGACCGGCAGAGTTGCATACTGTCCGTTTTCGCGTCTGAATATGTACTGTTGGTTTGAATCGCTGCTGGTGCGTTGCTTGCTGGCGGAATTTGCTGCGTTGCAGGTTCTCGATGCTGCGTTGCTCGCTGGCGGAGTTTTGCTGCGTTGCAGGTTCCCATGCTGCGATGTCGTCTTAACTCTGGCTGCGATGTCTTCTTAACTCGTGCTGCGATGTCGTCTTAACTTACATTTAAAGGTTTATATTTTATGTTTTATATGCTATTATGCGGTTCTTATGTACTAATTGTTCTGCTAGATTATTATTTTTTTT
This sequence comes from Anopheles maculatus, assembly GCA_002091835.1. NCBI lineage: Eukaryota > Metazoa > Arthropoda > Insecta > Diptera > Culicidae > Anopheles > Anopheles maculatus. The sequence goes on along the minus strand of LULA01016662.1, from coordinate 11,916 downwards.
TTATTCTAACATTAGGATGAATTACTTCTACAATTTGGAATGGACCAGAATATACTGGGTCCAGTTTTCGTCTATTTTCAATTTTCAACCATACACGATCTCCTACTGCTACACATATTGGATTTGATGTTTGTTTCTGATTTTGAATTCTTGCTGCTTTTGCTTTGTCTAACAAGGTTTTTGCTTTGATTGATGATTGCAGTAATTTATATTTCAATTCAAATAAGAATGAATCATGATGATATACTGGGTCAACTTTGGAAACTTCTGAGAATTTGCTTGGTATATTGGCTTGTTTTCCAAAAACTAATTCAAATGGGCTATATGAATGATCGGAATGCGAAGTAGTGTTATACCAAAATGTGAAAAAAACTAAGCCATGAGTCCCAATCATCCTGATTTTCATTGATAAAGTTTCTAAGATATTCGTTGATAGTAGTGTTTAATGTTCTCAAGAATTTCGTTTTTGTATTCGGTGCCTAAATCTGATTTTATTATTTTCGGGCAGCCGTATATAAGGATACAGCTCTCTATTAGGGCCTTTGCTAGCGTGTTTGCTTGTTTATCAGGTATGGCAGTTGTAATTATGTACTTGGATAGGTCGCATTGAATTGTTAATGCGTATCTATTTCCTTTTAAAGATTTGGTGAAGGGTCCAATTGTGTCCATTGATATTAGATCGAAGCATTTGGTCGGCGTCGTAGTTTCTATGAACGTTTCTTTTGTCTTTATTTTGTGTTTATTCTGGTTACATTTCACAAATAGTTTGATAAAATTGGATGTAGTGTTTTTCATGTTAAGCCAGTAATATTTTGCTCTTAGTCGGTTCAATAATCCGCATGTACCAATGTGACCTCCCGTAGGCGTGTAATGGTTTTCAGAGATTATTTTTTGTATATCATCTTCATCATTCATAACTAGTTGAAGATTCGCGGAGTTTCGGATCGATTTTGTGCTATATTTACCAAACGTTGTGTTACTTTCAAGTTCCAAAATTCAAGAGAGTGTATTTCTGATTTTTGCCCTATTTATAAATATTCTTGTGAGTGTCGCGAACGCGAGCGACACTCATCCCTACGCACGATCCTTTGAAATATTTCATTCAACCCACTGACGAAATATTTCCCTAACCAAACTTGACGAAACTAGTTTTTGTCAAGTTAAATGCCATCTAAGCGTAAACACTAGTGCTGGCTGGTAGATGACAATTTTTACATTTCTCAACACTTTATTGCATGCATTTTTAAATGATTGTCGAGGAATCAAAGTGAATATTTTGTCGTCTGTTTTCATTGCTAGCTTTTTTAGATTCATTTTGGCGGCCATTTCATCTAATGCCTGCAGGCATTTTTGTAAATCGAATTTACCACTTTTGTAGAATAGTTGCTCTTGTGCAAGAATCCTTTTCAGTGTTTTCGTCATGATTTTCAAATGTAAAGTATTTTGAGTAATATCAAATATTACTTTAGGCATGTTAAAGGCATCAAGATTTGTTTTTTTCTACGGTGTTTTTTCCTACTTGATTGTTTTGCGCCCTTGTCATGCCTCTTGTTTGAATTGGTAATGCGTAGAGATTTTTTAATTCGTCGGAACCAATTATAACGCGTGAAAGACGGCGCCAACATTCTGTTTTCCACTTATACGTTCCACGTCGAACGTATACTCTTCTAGATCCAATCTCATTCTTGTGAGTTTGGAGCTTGGATTCTTCATCGAGAACAGATACACCAGAGGGCGGTGATCTGTTTTCACCGTAAATCTTCTACCGTACAAATATGGTCTGAAGTGATTGATTGACCAATGAATCGCGGTTAATTCCTGCTCTATTGTAGATTTGTTCCTTTCGCCCTTGGTGAAAGTGCTACTTGCGTACGCGATCGGTAGTTAGTAGTTAGTTGTATTAATAAATTTTACAATAGGGTTCACTTTGATCGAGTAGATCGTTATTAGCATTACGAAGTTGGTTATTGGTATTAGTAAGTGGACTAGAGCTCGGAGCAATACCAGTCCATGCGTTGGCAGGTTTTTGTCTCCAGCCCTGTAGAGGAGCCATTTGGGGAAGTGGTGGGAAGTCGGTAGCGCATGGTGCAAATTTTCGATTCGTAGGACTTCGAATCGAAGCTGCGTTGCTTGATTTTTTTTTAAAGATAAGCTTGGAGAACACTTCAGAATGGAGGGATGATGATTTCCCTTGTACGAACCTCTGAGCTTGTTTTAGGGGGCTCCTCAAACAATGGCTTGGCCACATGCATAACCGTTGGTACGTCCGCCATCTCATACTTCTTCGATCCGGATTTTTGATGACTAATCATAGATTTCATCATATTCTCGATGTTGAAGATCGATTGAGATTCTCTCTCGGTCTTTTTCTGAAGGGACTCAATGGCTTCCGTAATGAATTTCGAGTCAACGTAGTTGACCACGCCGAGAGACTCCCGGCTATATAGTCCTCCATCCTTTATTTTCCAGATCGCATAATCATTAATTCGAGATATCAATTCAGCAGTAGATGGATCAAAAGTCCATGATGGGAGAACTCCATTCACTGGTTGCGTTCCATAAAATTCTCTTATGAATTCGTCGGAGTACATCTGGAGTCCAATGTTGGATGTGGCCCGAGTATACTTGATTCGGAAAATCCAGTCGAGGAATGGTTTTACCTGGATTGTAGACGGAACGGGTATGAACGCTTTCTGATAATCCGTGCTAACAAACTGCTTATTTTGAACTGGGGGAACTCCACTATGCGAAGGTCCTTCTACAGGCTGCCGTTCTTCGGATGGACCTGCGACATGTTCTTGGTTTGGGTCTTCGTTGCGATATTCATCATCCACATCTTGAGGTTGAAAGTTCAGGTCGATCTCATCGAATTTGAGGACGTCATTGAAGAGTTCTCGTGCCTCAAAAGTTGGTCCCTCCATGTTTTCTGGAACGAAGCTGCCTACGTTAAGGTCGACACTCGCCGGGTGAGAGTTTGTAGCAGCTTTATCTATAGAAGGAGCCCATTCAATAGCAGTTTTGTAGTTCGTCGGAAAAGGAACCATATTTATAAGAGAACTCATGTCCTTGCCTTGATAAATCTCTTCTGCCGATGTAATTACATCAGCCCCCTTACAGAGTTTCACATAGAATTCTCGTGCTCGAGAACAATCTAGGAGGATGGCACCCAAGATTTCATAGTCCTTAACTGAAATCTTGTCTTCCCGGGGTATAATCTTTATATTGTCCATCATGTCATATACTGATCGACGTCTTCCACTTTTCATGAGCGCATGATAAGTTCCTGCCATAGCCCAAGCCATGTAGAAAGTCTGGGAGAAATCTAGAAGAATGGTACGATATGTTCTATACCTAACGGGAAGATATTCGATCCGGATTTTTGATGACTAATCATAGATTTCATCATATTCTCGATGTTGAAGATCGATTGAGATTCTCTCTCGGTCTTTTTCTGAAGGGACTCAATGGCTTCCGTAATGAACTTCGAGTCAACGTAGTTGACCACGCCGAGAGACTCCCGGCTATATAGTCCTCCATCCTTTATTTTCCAGATCGCATAATCATTAATTCGAGATATCAATTCAGCAGTAGATGGATCAAAAGTCCATGATGGGAGAACTCCATTCACTGGTTGCGTTCCATAAAATTCTCTTATGAATTCGTCGGAGTACATCTGGAGTCCAATGTTGGATGTGGCCCGAGTATACTTGATTCGGAAAATCCAGTCGAGGAATGGTTTTACCTGGATTGTAGACGGAACGGGTATGAACGCTTTCTGATAATCCGTGCTAACAAACTGCCTATTTTGAACTGGGGGAACTCCACTATGCGAAGGTCCTTCTACAGGCTGCCGTTCTTCGGATGGACCTGCGACATGTTCTTGGTTTGGGTCTTCGTTGCGATATTCATCATCCACATCTTGAGGTTGAAAGTTCAGGTCGATCTCATCGAATTTGAGGACGTCATTGAAGAGTTCTCGTGCCTCAAAAGTTGGTCCCTCCATGTTTTCTGGAACGAAGCTGCCTACGTTAAGGTCGACACTCGCCGGGTGAGAGTTTGTAGCAGCTTTATCTATAGAAGGAGCCCATTCAATAGCAGTTTTGTAGTTCGTCGGAAAAGGAACCATATTTATAAGAGAACTCATGTCCTTGCCTTGATAAATCTCTTCTGCCGATGTAATTACATCAGCCCCCTTACAGAGTTTCACATAGAATTCTCGTGCTCGAGAACAATCTAGGAGGATGGCACCCAAGATTTCATAGTCCTTAACTGAAATCTTGTCTTCCCGGGGTATAATCTTTATATTGTCCATCATGTCATATACTGATCGACGTCTTCCACTTTTCATGAGCGCATGATAAGTTCCTGCCATAGCCCAAGCCATGTAGAGAGTCAGGGGGAAATCTAGAAGAATGGTATGATATGTTCTATACCTAACGGGAAGATAGCCATTCTTCTTCATAATGTCAAGCTGCGTAATGGGTGTGAACTCGCCATCGGTGCCTTCAGGACCTAGGTAAGCATCATTTGCCGGTTGAACATCCATCTTGAAGATTCCTCCACGTATCTGTTATTTTTAACTGCAACCGGTCTTTTCGGGCACTCTTGCGATAGTTAAAGGAATGGTAACTACATGAGTTGTTCCTGAGTACAAATGTCAACTTGAACTGATTTATTCATTGATTTCGATACAGTATTTATACATAGCAAATTATGACGTCATGACCTTACAATGTTGTTCTGTTTATTCTTTCAAGATATTGGCTATTTTCCTAGAATTAATTTTCCTAGAATGCGTATGGATATTGTTTTCAATGCGGCTCTTTTTTGTTTATCTGAATTAATCTGATCTGATCTATATTTTTGTTATTTCATTCGTATGCTTAATCATCATTATGCTTGCAATGCCAACGTACTTACTATGTATCGCTAACGCTAACTTTTGTTTATCAATATGCTTACATTGCGTCACCAACGCTAGATATTATTAAACATACTTACTATGTATCGCTAACGCTAACTCGTCCCTCCTTAAGATTTCGGTTCCATCCGAAACAATTCTACCGAGGTGATGTTTCTGAAGCCGATGATTTCTGCGTTGATAATTTCACGTACATGATCGTTTCTATTGTCCTCGTCCTTCTGATCGTTTTCGTACTTCTGTTGAACTTCGTCCTTCTGTTGAACTGCTTCCTTCTGTGGTACTTCGGTCGATGAGGTGAGGTTTCGCAGACTGATGTCTTCTACATTATGCAGGTGTTGGTCGTCATTTTCTTTTCGGTAAAAGATTTTCTTCGTCACATGTCTTCTGCAAAGGAGATAACTCAAAAGTCCGATACCGACAATTAGAAGTGGGATGGAAATCCCTCCAAATATATGCCAGTGGGGCCATTGTATGCTGTTGGTTTCCAGGTGAAGTTTCTCCAACATTTCTCTGGTTTCCCGATGAAGGTTATGAAGATGCTCTGTGGTAAGATTTACAATTTCCAGATGTTTTTTGACTTCTACTCCATTTAATGATAGCAGTATAGGATTCCCAGGTAACTTCTGTTGTAAGGAAGAGATTAATTTATGATCAACAAATACCTTACAGTCGTGGTACGAAATAGCGAACGATCCATGCAATGTTTGGTTTGATGGTCCACAGGTTGATGATAAGGGGAAGTCTTCCATTGTGTTAATTAAGACGTGTTGATCATCTACGATGATTACTTCCTTTCATGTTGGGTTGGCTGTGTAGTTACATGTTGTTGGAAGTCCCTTTAATACATCTCGATTCTTCAGTTTCTATTTCTTCCTTCTTGTAAATAGTAGAATCCAGTGTGGCGACTCGTAATAGATCTTCTTGGGACATGATGTAGTATGTGTGTTTCAGATGAATCTGCATATTATTGTAGACTATCGGATATATTGAAACCTTGGTATACTGAGTTGACTCTAGTTTCGGCATTTTCACGATGATGGCGATGTCCCCGTTGTTGTATAAGACGGTGGTTATTGCGTATGTCAGGGCTTCGGCTGCTGAGTGAATTTCTATTGCTTCCTTTAATAAATCTTGTGTTAAAATTTCTATCTCCTCTTTGCTAAAAATGTTATTTTTTCCATTTGTTCTGTGAGATAATTGAGATGAAACAGCATATTAATGCAATGCATTTTTACTGACCCTGATGAAAACAGAGACAACGCTTCTTGTGTTTTTGAAACTGCTTCTTCTACTTGTAAACGTAATTGATTATTTATCCTTATTTGTTCGTTATTGTTATCAACTAACTTATTCATTGTTATATTAATGATTCTTAAATCTTCTGCGTCAGGTGTTCCTGCTATGTACTTCCAAATTGTTCCAAGAGTGTCCCATCTTTTCATTCTTTTGATATGGTCAATACTTTTAAAATGGGTATCAAGTTCTTGTAATCTAATTTGAATTAATGCTGCGGCGTCTGTACCCGCGAGACAAAATTTTAAATTAGCACTAATTTCTGAAACTTGCTGTTTTATGTTTTTTATGTCAAACTGATGTATGTAGTATTTATATCCTGTCCTTACTCTTGCTGATCCATGTTGGAATAAAAATATAGGTTGATTTCCTATGTCTCGTATTTCTATATTGGCGTTCGTCATAGTCATCATGACGTCCAGTCGTTTTAGGCATATCAAAAATCTGAAACAAAAGAAAATTACTTTTCATGAATTTTTAAGTCGTCTTTATGTACTCTGCGTCCGTCGTTAGTAGTTATTGTACTTTTATTATTTTGTGCAATTTTTATTTTTTTAAACTTCTTGACATGCTTCTAGTGTCTTCAAATGCGTCTTGATTGCAAACTAAAGGAATTGATTTCCTATTCTTATTATTGTTCTTTAGTGGACTGTATAATTTCGATAGTTTCTTTCTGTTCGCGAGTTAGAAAACGAATAAAGTTCGGGAGCACAACAAGTCGCGTCTGTTCGCTAACCTTTACCGAATTCTTCTTCTTTATTTTCTCATTTCCAATCTGACAGCTAGGGTAGCCCAAGATACATACAGATTCCAACTGTCAGTTTTTAAATACGTTACAACAATTATGATATATCAATGTTTTTTTCTGATTTTGTTTTAGATTTTTGTATACTTATTCTATAATGTCAGGTGTCCGTATAGAAGGTAAGATTACTTCTTGTGGAGTAAATTTAGTAGTGGAATGGATCGTCGTGTTATATTTTTGTAAAGCTAGTTGGATTAAATCTGTTACTGGGAAAGAAGGGTTTTTAGTTTTGGTGATTCTATATATTTCAAGAATCGTTGAATGAAATCTTTCAACTATTCCATTAATTTCACTTCTTCCTGTTGCTGTCACATAAGGCGTTATTTTATGGGAAATATATAAATTATGAAGGCTTCCAGACATGAAGGCTTTTTCTCCATCCATTACCGAAATTTCAGGTGGTTTGTATTTTAAAAGAATTTCTTTTAATGCTGGGTAAATATCAACAGTTGACCTTGATTGGATTTGGATTATTTGGGCAAACTTTGAAAATTTGTCAACACAAGTATGGAAGATTTTTTTCTCTAGAAACATTATATCGATATGTGCAATTTCAAATGGTGATTTTGGAATTGGTGTTTCTTGAATGGGGTAAGTTAATGCACAGTGTCCGGGAGAGGCGTTTTTAAAAAAAAGTTCTCTTTATTTCCGTCGACCGGCATACCGTCCGTTTTCGCGTCTGAATATGAACTGTTCGTTTTAATCGCTGCTGGTGCGTTGCTCGTTGGCGGAATTTGCTGCGTTGCAAGTTCCCATGCTGCGATGTCGTCTTAACTCTGGCTGCGATGTCGTCTTAACTCATGCTGCGATGTCGTCTTAACTTCAGTCAGAACTGGTTCCTTATATTTCATTCCATAAAATAGTTCTTTTGGAGTTATATTAGTTTGGGAGTGGATTGAATCGTTATAAATTGATACTGCTAAGTTCATCTTAGAGGTTTCAGAAAGGATTCGTGTAGATTCTTTTTGAGATAAGATTTTGTGTAATTCACGTAACGTACGATGATTTATTTCTACTGGTCCGTTTGAAGAGGATTGCCCTATACTTGTATAATGATATTGTATAAGATTTTTTTCTAAGAAGTTTCTAACAAACGTGGATTTAAATGATGATTCTTGATCCATTGCAAGTAATTTGGGTTTTTCCTAAATTTGCCATGAAAGTAGTGAACGCTTTCAATATGTGGATTGTATTGCTTTTACGAATTAGTATTGCCATCGCTAATCGTGAAAATTTATCGCAGAATGTTAAATAATGTTTTTCTTTTATGATAAAAATGTCCATTTGAACGATTTGTAGCGGTCTAGATGGTGTTCCAGTTAGTTGAAATTTTATTTTGTAAGAGTGTCTTTTATATTTCGATTTTTGGCATAGTTTGCAATTAATTTCACAACTTTTGATTTCAGCTTAGGGAAAAAGTAATCTCTGTCAGAATTATTTTTTTTCTTTTTCACAGTGCACTTCATCAGCAATCGCCTTTTCTTGGCGTGCTCTCGTCTCAAATATTTTTGCTATATTCAATACTTGGTCCAAGTTAGCACTATCATTTTTCAGCAACTCACGACGCAACGACATAGATTGAAAGTTTTCAATAATCTGATCCTTAGTTACTGTTTCTTCGTATGCGGACATGTTTGGTGTATGACGGTCAATGTTTGCCAGTGGACCACGCATGTCGGATCCCGGTAATTTTGGCAACGTTTCATAAATTTGCTGCACATTTGAACCCACGAAGTGCAACATTAGTTCTTTTTACCAGTTCTCATCCTCAATACGACATGCGCGAAACATGATTTCCATCGATTTGATCCATTTATGCCATTCTAATCCGCTGTTATCCGCCTTTGAATCATAATTAAATGACTGGGGTGTTATCCCAGGCAATTGAAACATTTCTGTAAAGATATAAGTAAGAACATTTTGATAGCTGTTTTCAGTGTACCCAGCACAATATGCCGGATTAATGATTATTTTGATTATCGCCTATTTTGCTTTTCTTTTTCCTCTCTGTTTTCCTTGTACCATCATCTTCACCATCATGGGAAACCAATACTTCTGTACTTATTCTGTTCATACCGGTCCATTAGACCCAAATGATCCACGTGGTACGTATCTAGCGGAACGTCTCCTTCCGCAATCGGGTTTAACAATCCATCAACTTTTCCTCTTTTACGCTCAGCTAGAATGCACTTCACGCAACATTCGATCGCTTGTCTTATTTTCTCGCTCGCGTTAGGAATATAAAACTCCTGTTCGATAATACCTTCTAGCTTACGTGCCCCAAGATGACCCTTCTCATGCACCCCGCGTATCAAATCGCTTTACATACCCGTCGGTACCTCTCGACCTCTTAATACTTTCATCAACAAACCATTGCTTATCGCAAAATCTTGAAAAGATTGAGTTTTTAACAATTCGACAATCGCTTTCACACGTTCATCATTTTTTTTGCATTGGTCTGATAGCCTCTATCATTGGGTCGCATCTGACTATCATCGCTGGTGTCCTGCTCAACGCATAAACGTGTTTCATCGACGAGCCCGGCCTATGAACCGCTTCGTACTCATACTCCTCTAACATCAAAGCCCATCTTGCGATTCTGGCCGACAACTCTTTCGACTTTAGAGTATGCTTAAACGCCTCACAATCCGTCACGATCTTGAACTTTTTGGCGATTCGAATCGTGTTTTTGCGCAACATGATCAGCGTTTGATCCTCGTTCCATCCTGCTGATTTAGACACCGATTCGAGTTGTGAAAGCTAATTTCTCACGGCGTGGCCTTCTTCCGCCCAAAACGTCTCGATGCTTTCTTCAACATCCCGAAACGTATAGACGCGTTGCGGTCGTTCGGGAGTCGAGGTTTGCACAGCCGTTTGGAAAAGATCTTCTTCCGGATGATCCAGAATCGCATCTTCGATTGTCTCGTTGTAACGACCCTCGAGCGATTGGTTACCAGCGTGTTGTTTTCTGACGCAGCCCTAGCTCGGTATATGACAATTCTGTTAGCTATCTCCACTTTCCCACCCGTGGTTTGTAGGCCTAGCGTCTCACACAGTCACGCGTTATTCTCATTTTCGTAAAATCCTCACAAAGCTCCTTAACGGTTGCCATTGTACGCTTTTTTCGCGATTGTTGACAGTCTGGTGGGGTGGATCCACCAACCGTTTGTTGCACAGATTCATCAATAGGTAATACCAGTTGAGAAAATCTGCCCCAATGCTCGGATGGTTTACTGCAGCAAGAACAAAAGTGTGAGGAAAAGCTCGTCGCAACCTACGTGACACCTGCAAGAACTTTACTCCAAAAGTTGAAAATGGAATTCCGTTTGCTGCAACCAGAACATTGCTGGACTTTGTCAATACTCCAAAATTGGAATTGGGAATCACCGATACATCCGCACCACTGTCTATTAAAAATTTAGCATAGAAACCTCATCATGAAGAAATAGACGGCGAGTTGGGTTGGAGTACTCCGTAACAGATTCTGTGGAATTAATTAGTTTCTTGTCTGCAATATTGGATGCAAAATTGCAAAGCATAACACATTTTGTGGCCATCCTACCATATTTGCTATGATACCAACACAATCTTCCTCGCGAGAGACTACGTTTGCGGAACACTTTACGCGGAACTGATCGATCGTGATACCTGCATCCTTTCCGCACAAGATTTTGTAATTCCGATATTTCATTTTTAAGAATCGAAATTTTGTTTGCATCAGGCTTTAATGCACACGCATTAATCGAAGCTCCCTTTGACGCTTCCCAGGTATGGCTTGTTGTCTGTACACTGGTGGCTTATGAATGGTGCGCACGGTTTGTGGAGTTCTGTTGTGCGATGGTTGACTGATGAACTCAAGACTGTGCTTTTGGCTGCGTATAAATGAAACTAAGTTGGCGTGGCGATGGAATGTTCGTCGATTTGTGATGAAGCTCCCAGTGTTGTAGCGTAGCTGGGTCTAGAAGAGAACTTAACCGGCAGACAATCAGCATACACCAGTTTTCTGTATTCTCTCCTTCCTTTTCCAACATCCTCAAGCATCTCTCGAATTCATCCACTAACTTGTTTGATGAATCTGTTGTTGTTGTTGTAAGTTTAGAGAGGTTTTGGACCCTTGAAATTTTTGATGAATCTGCACACTCCCTTTTTATGGGTTGTATATCTAAGAGTGCTTCTACATATGCCTTTACGATGACGTATTTATTCTCGTAGCGCTGGGTCAGTAGCTTCCAGGTTACGGAATAATTGTCCGATGTGATGCTGATTGCATCAACAACTGTCCGCGCTTCTTTTGTGAGCGATGCGATGAGGTAGCTCAGCTTGTCACAATCCGTTAGCTGCTCCGTCGAGTCGATTAGCGATGCGTCACGGAACACAGGTCAATCTGTTATGTTACTATCTTTTTTTATAAAAAATTGTTTATTTAAAATAGTATAAAAACACAAGTTTACAGAATGGTGGGGTACATGTAAGGAAGACGTACAGGTTTTACAAAGAACATCTAAGGATATTTTCAACAATCACAGCATTGTTGTTTCCAACAATGTGGATGATGTAGTTTGCAAATGAACGTAGGATGGGAACCCTCTTACTTATGTTAATGTTACTTAAAACAGGTAAGAGAAGGGATGAACGTAGGATGGGAACCCTCTTACTTATGTTAATGTTACTTAAAACAGGTAAGAGAAGGGATGGGAAGTTTAGGTTATTGCTTGGGATGATGGCTTCTATAGCTTGCATCAGTATGCTCCAGGCATTAGTTACCCTAGAGCACCTAGAGCACCCTAGGGCAAACCTGTGCTCCAGAGTCTCTATCCGGGAGCAAACTGAGCAGGCCGAGGACGCACGATTCATCCAGTTAAGCTTTGTTACGACCGTTTGGTCATAAAAAAAA
>KZ064312.1:0-17591 GCA_002091835.1 Anopheles maculatus | reverse complement strand
GGTTGTGAAATACTTTTCATAGGTAGTAACGCATACATGATATTTTGTTCAGACGCCATCGTGATCTGGAATGCAAACTATTGAGACCGCAATTGAATACCTTTTGGTTCGTCATTTGCGGGATCACATAATAGCTGATACTCATTGACATTTAGTAAATGTGTACAGAGATCCTGTATTGAGTCACAATATATTTCACTCAGCGGTCTCACCACCACCACTTGAAGTTGTCGCATAAGAAGGTCGAAGGAGTTGAACATTCAACAGCGCAGAAGTGATGATATCAATAGACCAGACAGCGTGCCAAAGACAAGATTGACTTTCTTCAATGTCAAATAGAAGTAAATCGCTATACCATCTCCAAATGATTTGAACGAGAACTCGACTGTAGGAAGACCAGTCCAAGCATAAAAAAATGATTCTTAATCGTGACAACATTCATTCTCACGTTACCAAACTCGTAGAAACTGTGATATCACCAGTTTCTACACATCACATCATCTAGCTGACCTTTGTAGATCGATTCGAACATCGAAAAATGGTTTCATTCGGGGATTGCTTTAAACGGCAAGTAGCGATGGATAATGTTTTCGGGTCAAAAGTCAATTCCGATAATGCTGAAAATGTTGTGATATCTTCCCAGCCGTTCATTCTGGGACTACATATACAGGTCAGTTACAGTCTCTGTACTGACATACGTCTCTGAGACAAGGATTCTGTCCAAAACTGATGACATCCTCTAAGCCGCGTTCAAGACTAAGATAGTCAAAGAGCTTTTTGGGGCTCTTATATGTGGAAGTTTTAAAGAGGTACCGAAAAAAAGAACTCTTCGAGCTAATTCGCGGGGCTCCAGTGGGCTGGCCATGTCATGTGAATGGCACCAAACGACCCAGTCCCCAACGTCTATTTAGACCATCCACATAGATAGAGGAGGCATTGTAGGTCTAAATTGAAATGCGTCCACCAGAACTACCGAGATATTGGACTGTTCAACGATTGCGTTAGGCCTTTAGTGGTATCAAAGATTGTTGCAGTAGACCAATACCGCAAATCGGCTGTAGCGTCAGATAAGTAAAAAACATAAGAAAACCCAGTCAATACTTAGTTGCGTACTTAATATGTGATAGGCACAAGTTAATTGAATAAAAAGAAAAGTAAACAAACAAACTAAAACAAAACTTTCAATCCAATCCAGTTTTACAAAGGAAGGACCTAGGCCATTTTGGTGACTCCATTGTGAAGGAACTCGACCCATTTAACTTGCCAGCCCCGTAATTAATACAGGGAGCACCCCAGTTGGAAAGTGAGAGTGCACCAGCAGCTCTGGTAATGAGCGATTGCATTACTGGAACGGTTGGTCCTGCGTCAAGCATCCAGCCTCATGATCGATAGACTGTAGCCGTAGTGATGCAAGCCGTTTTCTCCGAGACACAATTAATTACCGTTCGGCTGGTTGCCTGGCAAAGCGAACTGGAAATCGAACATCGTTGACGCGATTCATGCCATACGGTAAGGTGTGGCCTCTATACGGCGACAACACAAAGCTGGTGCGCGTGTGTGTCCAGGGAAAATGTGTGTGTTTGTAGTGTTTACGCCTGTGACCGCATGTAACGCAATCACACATGAAAACAAATCGAAAGAGCAGCAACGGAGCAATTTATCCATTCATTCGTACCAAAACCCGGATGTGGTGTACCGTTCGCGGACTAACTGGCCGGCCCTACTCGGAAAGCTGCTCGGCGGCCGCTGGTTGTGGAAGTGACGAATGTGGGGTAATCAAGCCAGTTAATGGTTTGATAATGATGAATTATCTTAATGAAATTGATTTCCGCACGATGCAGTCACGTCCGTCGTTTCGAAGCACCGTTCGAAGATCTTGAAGCAGATCGGGAGTAAATGAGAGCAGGCGAAAGATGGCAGTGCAAAAAGAAAAACAAAGAAACGTTGTGAAAATACATCGAACCGGACGTGAAGAGGGAGGCTGCTGCAACTGGAGGGTGGTGGTGGTGTAGAAGCGACGAAACCTTCTCTCGATCGACTGATTGTTTGATTGATCAAACGAAGGTCAGAAGGCCAACGCGCTTCATTGGTTTGGTAGTAGTAGTAGCCTGGGCTGGCGCTCAGTGATAGTGACGACCTACATTTTGTCAATTGGAGATTGAGATTGGTTTTTTTTTTTTGGAAGGGCTTCTCAGCTTAGGAACTGCAGCATCATGCTTCTTTGAACCCAATCAGCACGCGTTGAAAGTTTGATCGATAAAAAGGAACTGTAGAAACGTACCGTGGTGTCTGCATCCCGTCCAACCAGGGCCTGCTTGTTCACGTAGTTCAGGAGAAAGTGCCTTCCGATTACTGGGCAATGCAAAACCCCTAAATAAATGTGTTCACTTATCCATTCCTTATGGTTTGACAACTTTTCAGACACAATACATGATGATCATTGTCGATGATAAGCAAGTTATTAAATGGTACTAAATGGTACATTCGGGTTGATAATGTGAAACTCTTTCTCCAGCAGATAGATTTTTCATCAATCTTCTACCGGTTGATGGATAATAGTGGTAGATGTTATCCTACATTTGTAACGTGACTTGTAGCTTGCAGCTATTTGGGTGGATGATGATGGACACCACAGGCCCGTAAAATTTGCTCTATTTACGGGAAAACCTCAATCATGCGCATCCCGTTCCGCTTTGAGTGGGCACTTCAGAAGGCACAAACGATCATAAATCAATCTCGCAAATACTAGCCACCAGAAATCTCTACAAAATTGGAGCAACTTGATGCCTTGCAAACTGACGAGACAAGCTTGAGAATGACGCGAGGTTGACTGGCTCATGATAAAATAATGATGGCGCTGTTGATGACGTAAATACGTTTTCCAAAATTTGCTCCAAACATTTCGACGGAGGACGGAGGGGTAAAAAGCATGCCCCAAAATTGCTGTGCGAAACGCGTACTGGCAGAGCGCAAACCAGCAGGACTGGGAAGAAAATGGACGCAAGCAAAAACCGAACACCTTTTCTAGTCTGGTAAAATTTTCCAAACCTAGTCTCCTCCAACCACCGTCTAATCGGTGAACCGTTCGAACGGATTTTCTGATGCGCCGCGCATGCGATCCCCGTTAATCATGTTGGCTAATGATGATGGGAAGAAGGCCAGGCCAGTAAACGCCATTCACCTCGCGCAGAATGGCAGCAGATGCGCGTAGGACCTCACTGCTGTACCTAAAACACCCAAACCCATTGTCAGCTCTGTATAGGGGCACATACATGCTCAATATTTGCCTATAAAGTCAAAAAACGAAGGAAAAAAAACAGTAAAGACACATTTCACGGCACCAACTATCTCCCGCAATTGAGTGTAGGCATTTCGCTTTCAACATTAGTATGCTGAGGAGAAAAGAAAACCAACACATACCCAACGGAGAGGAAAAACATCAACCGACAACAACCAGAAATACACGAGTTAGTACAAAAAGCCGTGAACTTGTCCCTCCGGGACCAACCAGGCCTGCCCGTGATTGGTACAATGTTTTTCAACATATTACAATACTGGTTTTTGGGGGATGCATGTTTCTACCCCCTCCCCCGTCGGGGGGCAACCTGGAAAACAACCCGGTCAAACCCGAAGACATTGACACGGTGCGCGTGAAATCGTCGTACCCGCAAAGAAGAAAACTTTCCTCTTTTCCCTCCCAAAGCGCGAGAGCTGAAAGTATAAACGCAGCTGAAAAAAAAACACTGAAAAAAAAAGTATAAAACATGCCCCAAGGCACCACAGAGGGACGGACCAGGGAAGAACCGGGATATGGCAAACAGGTTCCGCGAGTTGCGGTGCTTATTTTGAGCTGTTGCTGCTGCTTTCGGTATGTTCCAAAACGGACGACCTCTTGTTATCAAAATAACTGCTGCATTCGCGCGAGCCAGCCCAACTGCATACATATGCGCTGAAGCTGAGGGCACACCAACCTGCTCTGTAAGAACGTAGCGGGAACCTTATTCGATTGGCTGTGTCGCCGT
This sequence comes from Anopheles maculatus, assembly GCA_002091835.1. NCBI lineage: Eukaryota > Metazoa > Arthropoda > Insecta > Diptera > Culicidae > Anopheles > Anopheles maculatus. Next base: position 13,569 of record KZ064312.1, on the reverse strand, counting down.
GCTTTGTGCGTTTCGCTTCTATGCCGGTTAACAGCTACCGCCAGAGCAAGTCTTCTCTGCTGTCGGCTTCGGTCGAGCGTCATTGATTTGGTCTCTAATTTGATGTGTGGCCCCAGCCAGAAAGCAACATTCTGAACTTGAATAGACCTCGCGAAATAGGGGAGTTCTTTATCCGAGATCGCTTGCAGGTGATAAGCGACCGTTGCGCGAACATTGCGAATCCTTAGCTAGTGCGACAGGGTCTCTAGCTGTCCTCTGCGAGACACGGCAAGCAAGCGCGGATCGCGATCAATCGGAAAATAATTCATGGAAAAAATGTTAATTTGGTCCGGTGGTCACTGCCGGTGGTGAGGTTACACTATAAATGCACACCCTCTCGGGTCGGTCGGTATCGGTCCGTCGGTGCGCAGAATCGCAAGTTCAATGCCGAATGAATTCTCCGGAAGAATGCGGCAAAGGAACGGTTTAGTAACCTTTTAACGTCGGTGTCGGTATAGCTAACAACCCAAGCATCCCATTGAACCCACGAGCGGTTGGTTCTTTCTATCGGGAAACGTCATCAGCTAGCCTAGCACTGCTAAGAACGTTGTGGGGCGGCGTCGCCAGCAAAAATGTCTACAAACGCCTGTGTTCCTCCTCCCAACGCCTATTACTATTATAACGTGAAGAATATTTGTAAACCTTCGGCTGCAGGCCTTCCTGCCAGAAGAGGAAAACCGCAGCGTGGATATGAACTTGTTACTACCCGTTTAGTGATCTCACCAAGCGATAGAATAATGTGCCCAATGCGCCATGTAACTGGTGGTTGCGCACGACTGGATCGGTGTACCTGGGGAAACGCAGAAATGGTCACTAATCTCACGAAACGGATCCAAAAACGGTTTCGAAGACAATGAGGAAATATTTTTCCCCCTTTACCGCACACCACCACAACGCCTTGTGACAAGCTCCCGGCCGGTTTGTTTTTTTTTCTTCTTGCAAAGCTTTTGAAGTTTGCAAGTTGATGTGCGCCGCAAAATCATACTATAGCTTGAATTACACAGAGTGAGACCGCTTACACGTATACACTTATGCAACTGGAAGGTTCAAGTGTAAGTTCTGCTGAGGTGTTTTCGCACACGAGTGAGTATTGCTTGGTATTATACGATACATTCCGTGTACACGCCTTGTTGAGTTTAAAACATGACTACTCAAATAAACTACAAATAAATATTATTGTGGGACACGAGTTTGATAAGCATCCGCTATATCCGTACGAACGAGTACTAATTGAAATGATGCGCATTTGAAGCTCGTGGAGTTCACGGCCACTGTTTAGCATTTTAGTGTAAAAATGAATGACACACGATCACCATACGTCTGCAGGATCGTACGAATGTTCTGGAAGTGGTTCTTGCTGTCATTATTAACACATTGACAAACAGATCAGGTAAGGTACTCTGTTTTGTCGATGATTGTTTCTTCCGGTTTCAGAAGTTCGTAATAGATGATGCCGAGCTGGTCCCACCAAATACTCAACAGAACTTTCGGACTAGCGATGTTGTCTTTCACTGTTTCACTGTATTAGGACACTGTTTCTGTCTTTCTGCCCTATTTCTATACCATGCCAAATGCGGTTAGCCGTAATGATATAGCCTGACGAGTTAAACCCAACATGGCTGCAAGTTCTTCTTGCGTTTGGCTGTGGTTTTTCTCCAGTAAAGCCGTCAATTGTTCGTCGGAGAACGTTTAGGAAACCGTCGGAGAACGCCTTCCATCGTGTTGAACGTTCTCCACGGAGAACGCAGCGTCCTCTTGAAACTACTCCTGATACTTTGTTTCGCTTAGAACAGCATCTCCGTTAGCATTCACAAGTTCTCGATGCAATTCGGCTGCCGTTTTCTTAGATTGAAACAGAAGGCGCTTATTCGCTCCCGAAGGCGCTCCCACATAAGGCGCTTATTCGGTGCAAAGTTAGACATTTTGAAGAACTCATTTGTTCACACAGTTTGATTATGTCATTCCCGAAGTTGATTTATGACGTTTTGAAAACGTTAACATCGCGCCACAGTTCTGCTGGCCTCATCGATGTCAAAAGGGCCGTTGTTCACTTTCGGACTTAACAGTTACCAACTTCACAAATGAGTTCTTAACAATATACTTTCATTACTCAAATTTGAACAGGTCAACTATAGCCAGCAAACATAACACTTATTGTATTAGACTTGTAGGTGATGAGCGTTAGGATGTACATTGAAATATTTAATCAAGATGTTTTTAAGAAAGTAAAAAATAAAACGTTTTCAATTAAAAATAATTGGTTGCCTAATTTCTTTTCAGTATACACCTCTCTTATCTTTACACAATTACGGTACCCACACTAACGACGATCAAAACAATTTTCAAGAGCTTCGCGCGATTTTGGTAGTACATCTGTTACATCTCAAAACAGGGTACACGGTCGTGACTGAGTGATCCGTTCAGCATCCGGGATCTGTCAGCGAAAAAGGTCACTGGCTAATTTTTTATCATCATTGTACCCTGTGTTAGAAAACACCCACTACCAACCACCGGCGCGGGTTGAGAACGACCGTCGATTGATACTCGCGCGGCGCACTGTGGTCCAATTATGGGAGGGATTGATGGGAAGTTTGCACACGACACGATACAGCCACCCAGCCAGCAAAGCAAAAGTAAACGTACCAAAAGCCGGTCGTCAGGAATGGTCGAACATTTCGAAAGGTGCGAGATCGTGCAAAGTGCGTGGGGTGGCCGCCAAGGCGGGGGCACCAAGAAACTGCCTGTCCTGTCGACCGAAGATGAACACGCCGTCGGGCGGACACGAGAAATGAAAGTGAAACGATCACCATGGGACGTATCTGAAAGGGTTTTTTTTTAACCTGGTTATTAATCAATTATAATGCAATAAAAGATGTTATGATCAGCGTCAGTCGGGCGCCGAAAAATAACACGAAACCAACAAAAAAAAGGAACGATGACAAATGCTTGCAGCTGTCACGATCGCCGAGCAGTTCGGGAGAACAAACTTGAAGAAGAAATGGGACACAGGGACAGAATTATGAAATTAATTTCCTTCACTGCGTAATGCTTTCATACCTTTGGAAGCATGCCGAGTCACACCAAGATACCTTGAAAGTTCCATTTTTGTACAAAACGCGCGCCCAGGGAACATTGCCGGAATAAACGCCAGTAAGGAGAATAATCGGTAATGACCGTAAATGGATTGTCACTGGTGTCAAGAGAGCTCTTATGCGCGGTGTTCCCACTCCTTCCCGAAAGAAGATGGCCATGGGTAAATGGTGTCTTTGGGAGGCCACGGCACACATATAAAGGAAGAGATTGGCAGCATCTTGGCGATGCATTGCAATTTGTTGCCAATCGTGTCACATGTCGTCAGCGTGATGTGCATTCACAAGTCAGTAGTAACATGCTTGACATTTCTGCCGTACTGGTGTCGTCGTGCTGACAATGCCTCGTACCACGGTATGAACCATGAAATCGTGCACGGGTGTGTGCACACATAAAGAGAGTGTGTAAGGGGTTTCTTTTTTTTGGTGCGACGCTTCACAGTAATTACTTTCAAGTGACAAAAAACAGCAAACCATTTATAGCATCAAAACATGGCCAATATGGCGTAAGGATTCAAGGATTACGTATTAAGGAAAGATATTTTGGGAGTCATGGCTCGTTTGGCGCCCAGATTCTTGCACTTGCACTGGCAAATCCAGTTGCCGTTATACATCCTCACGAACAATGCGATAAGGAGGGTAGAGAAATGCGGACAAATCTTTTAGCAATGACTTTACTAGTTGCTTGCCAGAACGGATTTAAGCTTTCTGAAGCGTGTATCATTTCTTACGAATTATTTTAGCAGTATAATGATTTCAGAAGTCGGTTAGGATGCTTTCTTGAAAGATGACTGTGATAACTTAATCCTTAATGGTTGACCACATCAGCTTGTAGGTCAAACGGCTATACATCCTCCCGATGGGTTGTGCATCACGACATCGTGGACTCGTTCTTAACCGGTATAAAACCCCTTAGAATACAATAATTTATTTGTTAAACGTTAAACAGAACCATTTATATTTCCTACATTGGTCCATACTATCTGTGTTGTCGGCCTATCCGCCTGTCGTCGATGTTGTGCTATCGTCATTTTTGTCGCCCCCTACATTAACGCATCACCTGTTTTTGGGAGCCGAGAAAGCGAAAAGATCGACTGAGATAGGCGAAGGAGACTTTTCGGAGAAAGACGGACAAAACGGTCAAACGGTGTATGTGTAGATTTTTGTTTTTTGCTCATTTGTCAGCATCATCGGGCCGAAGTGGGCTTAAGTGACCGCACACGTACGGATGTCACTTTACCGAAAGAGAAGAAAACATTCTTCCCTGTGTGCCCTTGTGGTTCCACCACACGCAGCAACACGCAACGCAACATTGCCTAGAGCTGTCTGGTAGGTAGGTTGGTAGGTAGGGTCGTAAAAAGAAAGCGCTCGAACCGAAGCCTGCGGAGAGTTCACAAAAAGAAATAAACCTCGTTCTGTGAAATTTGGGTTACACACACTGCGCGTCCACCAGACCAGTAATGCTGAATGTTCTCCGTGGTCGCATCGGGTGGGATATATCGCCTGAGAGCTTGCTTGGGTGCTTTCCTCCCCCCCCCCCAAAAGTCCCCCCCACCCAATTAACATCTTCTCTTCCGAGTGTGGTGCCACTGCCTCGTGGCTTCCTGAAGATTTCACCGGCTGTCTGGCAGCGAAGGCAGGGCCGTAGGGTCATCCAGGGCTATAAAACACGTGTGAAAAAAGGCACTTTGAATGTTTGTGTTGATTACTGGTCACCGCAAAAAGGCCAGCATTAGGCATCAGGCACACCGTTAGCTTCGTTTCTCGCGTAGGGTCCTAGGATTTTCGGGGAAACAAATACATGAAATCGACACCTTGCCACAAGGCACGTGGTAGATGAGCGGCACCTGTAAACGCTAATAAAGATTTTTATATTTGTTTCCTAAAAACAAAAACCCTCACTCACACAAGACTTTTCCGCCGTAATCTTTCGATCTGCAATGGGCGGCATGTGAAAGCTCTCAGCAGTATGTTCTTTGTCGTAATGTTTATCGGGCATTCTTCCAGCAGAAAACCGCAGGAAGTCTACTTAACCACTGTGTTCGCATGATTGGGTTGGCCCCAAACCCAATGGCAAGATCAAGCGCGAGAGGCGAATATCATTAGGCGAAGCCTAAACGGAACACGGCCCAGCCCCAGGAAAAAATCTCTTCAAATCCGATTTAACTGAAAGCTGTCTTACACAGCGCTCCAGACACAAGTGCTTCGACACCATCCGCAGAGGGATGTCGATATATTGATGGAGCTGATTTCTGTGAAGGTTGCCGATACGATCAATCGCACATGTTCCTCAGCTGGAACAGCAACGAGGCTCGGTTTCGCTAACGGCTTTTCTTCAACCATTAACTCAATCCTATTAGTGTCGCGCAAGAACGCTAGAATACGACGCTAGATTGCAGCACCTGACGACTTGGTTCGTTGACGCTTTCGTCTTCGCTAGTTCCATCGTTCATCGCAAGTTGACAGGTGGAACACATCCCAATCTTCCGGTTTGTTTGCAATCGACGTTTTCCGGCAGATGGATATGGCAGGTTAGGGCATGTGACGCAAAACTGAACGGGGCCTTCTGCGAGTGCTCAAATACATTCGGCTTCAGGTGAAAAATTATGGTACGGAAACGGAAACAGCCGCCGTTCAAGTCGAATCGTAGTTAACGTGCCGTGTAATTAACCATTATATTTTTTTTTAAATACCTAATACTGGCCATTTCCACCCTGAAGAGGTCAATGTAAGCAAAAGTTCGAAAAACCTAGCGCCCGCTTAGAGCCCAAAATGCACCATTATCGCGCACAGTGCACCTCTCTCGCTCTTATTGAGGCGACGGCAAAGATGAAAAACACTTGCCAGCTATCTTAAACCGCCATTATCAGGACAAAAACTGACGCGACAGCGTACAACTTCTCTTCGCGAAAGTTGACTGACCCTGTTGGTGCGTCGGCAAAAAATAGGTGTTGTGTGGCGTCCACCGTTCGCGTACGCCCGCTAGTGTTTGACCCTAGTGTGACAAACACACGCGCAACGCAGCAACTCACTATTATTTGCCCGGTGCCGACAGAGACAGAGCACCGAGGAGCGACTTAAACGCAGCTCGGTTTCTGCGCCGCCACGATTAGATTAGCCGACGAATTGACACGCACCGCTGCACACACAAAGTAGTGTGTTGCCGCGTGGTTGTTCTCGCTGTCAGCTGTTTCCGGGGGACCTTTCTTCACCATCTTTCTCAAGTTATCGGTGCTGTTGTGGGGTTGCCGTTGCGCGAAAGCGATTCGAATAGCTTTTGAATGGCCGAGAACTTGTCCCACCCGGCACCGGACGATCGGTGTGTGGTCGACAGAGAGAGCGATTTTTTAAGCTTTAAAGCTTTTGCACTTTCTTCGTGTTTGTGATATTCTCACGTAAAGCTGATAAACGAGTTTTTTTTTTCGGGGAGTGTAGTACGGTGCGCTGTCACGGCCACCAGCCAACATCATATGACATGCGAGCGCGCGCTCGCGTATTTGTTTTCCCATCGTGAATATTTAAAGTGTATTAGCGAAAAAAAAACCATTCGATTCGTCAAACTGGGCCGCCCAAATCTGTGCGATGCTTGCAAGTGAAGTGCAGCCCATCTCCGTTTCCCAGCGCACTTTTCCTCGCCGTCTGGTTTATCGTCTGTCACGACCTCCGGATCACGTGCTCCGTTTGGTGCCAGCAGCACAGCAACCCGTTATCGGCATCATTTCCTTTGAAATTGTAATTGAATTCACCAGCAACACTCCCCAGCAGGCTTACGGTGGTGGTAGCCGTTGACTCGTTTCGATCGGCTGCATTTGCCGCCGCCCTGTTTTATACCAACGGTGCATATGTGTGAAGTGTGTCCGTACGAAGTGTTCGACGATTCGTTTTGTGAAGCGCACAACAGTTCTGTAGTCCCTGCTTTCGGCTTCCTTTCATCCGCCGCACTGTCGGCCGGAATCGTGTCAATCGGAAAGAAACGGCCAACATCCCATTTTCAGCATTCGTGCAGTGCGGCACGGTTTATAGCAGGTGTGTGTGTGTGGTAGACGCAGATTCTAGCGTTCACCATCCGAAGTGTCACGATGTCGCTTATCCCGCCGAAGACCAACACGTCAATTACTGGTCCTGCCGGATACGGCTAGCCTACCCTGGCTGCACCTGTCACGATTCATTTTTGGGTCTTCATCTCCTTTTTTCCTGCAACTAGTTAAGATAAGTCTTCTGGTTACCTTCTAAACTAGCATATAAGCAAGACAGACAGCACCCAACAGCTATAAGGCGTCCTCCACAATAATAATAATTCACCAACAAGAGCCCAGGAGTTGGTACAAGGGATGCTGCAGTTTTATAGCAGGTGAGTGTGTGAGAGTGTGCACACGGTTGAATACATTATGTGTTAGCCGCGATCGAACAGCAACACACCCAACCCTGATAGTGGCACACAACACGCGCACCACAACCGGATCATTCCCGCGAGAACTAGAGAAAGATCGTTTCTTGATCGCACACATACGCGGAGATCGATGAAGAGTAAGAGCGAACGGATCTCGCCACAGGTTCGGTGAACAGATACAGACGCGGAACGGGTACCCACGACGATGCAGGTGACGTTTGAGCTGACGTTGGAGAGTTGTTGACCTACATTTTATTTTCTCCAAACGATCATTCCGGCCCGTTCCGATGCATACCCGATGTTTTCACTGGCACCCGCGCTGTCAGCCTCCAGAGTTGGGGAAACTGTTCGTATGTTTCGCGTAGAGCCAGGCACATATTGTCAAACTGGGTTCCATCGACGTTATTCGTGACCGGCACACCACACAAAAACAAGCCTGCAAACCGAACACATGAGCTTGCCAGCGTGTCAATGCACTGCGGGCAGGGGTCCGGTTGTACGGTTCCGGAGTTTTACCTCCGGCTCACCCCGGTACCCCACCGCCGATAACTAGTGACGTCTGCTGATGGTAAATCGGTTGCCTGTAATTGCCGCCTTGGAAAAGTCGTGAGTGCGCGTTTGCGTTTCTTCCGTAGCTCCAGTTTTTTGGTTTTCGTGTTTGCCATTTTCATTCCGGCTTTCGGAGATTTTGTACTGCTGCAATCAATGCAATCGGTAGCAGAAGGAGTTTTTTTGGTTGTTGTTGACAGTTCATCGCAGAAACTTGTGAGCGAAGGCTTGAACGGAATAACCGAAAACTACCATAAATGGATAGCTAATTAATTGCATTCACACTACTTGCTGGTTGTGAGATTGCCTAAAAATGGTTGGCAACATTGTCTGCAGGAAACTCTCTTTTGGGGAGTAATAGCTTAAGGAAATGGTGAACTGGTTTTTGATGCCAGTGCGTAACATAAACAGTGAGATGCAGCTCAAGAGGTGTCTTAATTGAATTGTCTACAAGTAATGTTATTTCCTCGTTGATTTTTCATGCAGACACTCGAAGCAGTTTATCGAGCAATGGGATCTATGGCGACTATAATTAAAAAACAGTCACTTTTTTCAGACATACAAAAATAACTGACTTCATGTCAACGTAGAACCCAGCGTGAGGTTTTCATAGTATTCAAATTATTGATGATGGAGAACCGTTCAATTTTAATCAACCACTTATAATATACCCAAGTCTGTGCGATTGGCTGCACAGTCCGATCGGCACCACAAGCCCGAAATCAAGGAGGTTAATTTGTCTGAATCGTCAGACCCTCGCGATCACCTTGTGTGAGTTCTGAACCTTTACCTAACCCTTCCACCAGGCCACCGGGACAAGCATGACCTCGGCGCCACGATGCAATATGGTTGTGTGCCAGTAGCCTGTCAGTGGTTGGGAGTGCCGGGCAACCTAAAGGTGGCCGTGAAGTAAATGACTGTTTTCCGTCGTCAGTTCGGCTCGTCGGCTTCAACCGCGAAGGATCCGCAACCCGGAGACATCGTCAAAGAGCGTGTTGTTGCGGTAACTCTTTTATACACTATCTATCTTTATTGGTTTATTAATTTCACCCAGCAGCAGCAGTGTGAACCGTACACGCGCTGCACGAGAGTATTCTCGTAAAAGGCACGAAACGCGTACTGCGACAAGAAAGAAAAAAAAACGGTCCACCCGTGTGGCAACAAGTGAAAGTGTTTACTCCCTGCGGGGCTGCTGTACGTACGTACGTACCCCCCATCCGCCAACAATGGAGCTTCGAACACACCATGACTGTCAGTCAGTGTTGTGGTGGTTTTGAAAGTAGCCGCGCTTGCGCGAAAGTTTCTCTCAGCAAAATCTCTTCTACCGGCCAACCCTACGCTACGCGGTCAGATCGACAAAAACCGCCCAGGAAAGGTCAGTGTAATAAATGCGGATTCAAAGCAAAAGAACTTTCACATGCACAAGAAAGTAGCTATATACAATCTACAGCTTGATACAGCTTTCAATGCCCTTTTTCTTACACAGTATCCTCACTCGTTGGTTGATGATGGTAATTAACTAAAACGCTATTGAACAACTTTTTACACTTGCATATTACCCAGCAAGTATTAATTTCGAATTGTGCTATAATGTATGGATGGAAAAAACGACTAATTAAAATGATCTGCCGTACTATTTATCAGCTTTTGTTCCTATGTTCTATATACAAGGTCCACCTTATACGGCTGAAACTACATGATTTTATCCATATAACTGCCATGGCTAGCCATACAGTACCCTATACGGTCCAATGGTATAAAATCGCAACTTTTTGGTGGCCAAACGACATTAGAATTTCGACTAATATTTCGATCTTCAAAAACAGTACGCAAAAGATCGATTGTAACATTGTGGCTGTGTGGCACGGAGCGCCATCCTGTTGAAACCAAATGTTACTAAGGTCCTCATCTTCAATTGTTATAAAAAAAACTTCACTTAACATGGCCCTATATCGCTCACTTTTGACTGTAATCATCTCATCTTCTTCATTTAAGTTAGATTAAGTTAGAAATAGCGAGGCATTCTGACATTCGATTATAGCTGTTGCTATATTTCTCACTTCTAAAATGATAAGATTTTGCTACCTGAACGTCAGAATCGTAATGAAACCTAGATTTAAGGATCAGAGATATTTTTTTCTAAATGATGAAGAACACATAGATGGAAATTGATATACAAAATGCGTCATCAAGATGCGAAAATAAGAAGATGTCAACGCTTGTTTAAAATATTTCTTTAGCAGTGTACACACCAACGATCGAAGAGACTCCCAATTGATCTCAGAAGCGATCAACAATTATTTTAGTGCAATCCTAAATCCGACGATTTCATGTTCTTCATGACCAATTGTTCTTGATGAAACGTGATCATTTATATGTGTGACCGACATACCAAAGATCTCATGTAACTGGCAAAAGTTCACCAAGTAAACAGTAGCAATATTTTGTTCAATAAGTTTATTGGAAATTCAATTCATTAAGTTATTCGTAGCTTTCAACACCCTTTAAAGTGTATCTATATCTATGTAACTCAGTAACAAAAAGAACGAAACTGAAACATAAAATGAAAGATGATCTCAATTTGCGGCGAAACATCGACAACACACAACACAAAAACAACACACATCACCCTATTGTTATCGGAAACTCAAAATTCAGGATGTTGTCAAGAATGTATGCTCTTGTTCACAATTTCCCTCGTGCACAGATACATGCAGCCGAGCTTATGGATCGTTCGCCCGGCCAAGTAAGATGAGACGACCGGAACTGCTTTGTTCGTCGTCTACATCCACTGGCGCGACCCGGACACGATTGCTTAATCCGTCAAGACCCGTGTCAAGGGAAAGGGAACGGTCGTATAGCGTCCCTTCGTGTAGCACTTCAAAACGATACATCAATGGGCCATCCCCCACGCACACACAAAGGCACTAATGCTCGACGGCGCGATGTCCCATCCACGTCTCCCGTTTCATGGGAACCATTCGTACGAACATTGCCTGGGCGCACTGTTTCGACACCTTCACTAGGCAAACCTGCACTTGAACAACAAAGTTGTGTGTAGCGCGTCCCGGCCGCCCAGTATCCTCTGGCCTCGATTGCCGAGCAAGTCCCGGGAGCGACTGTACGATTGATGCTTCAATCAGCTGTAGCTTTTCCTCGTAGTCATCGTCTCGGTTGGGAACGACGACTGATCGGCCAGACCGGAGCGCGATCGTTGGCGTCAAAGTGTATGATGGATTCCGAAAAGCTTTTAAGTCACACCGCCAGTCAGGCCACAACATCAGCCGGGGGAAAGCCATGTTTGTGGATCTTTCGGTGCGGGCCACGAAAAAAGGCATCGACTCACACTTTGCTTCTGAGGTATGAGTGTGTGTGTGTGTGTGTGTCTGCTGGGGGCCAATTTCGCACCAGCATCTTGTTCCATGTGTTAAATGGTCACTAACTGGCAGTGTTCCTTCACTGCGGGGACCGGACCGTGAGACAAGAAGCTGTGCTCTGCTTGCGCTCTTGCGATGTTTTCATGACGTGCGCAGGTCGGCGGCCGTTCGCCAGGTAATAAAAGGAAGATCGGATTATTCTTGGACATTCATCAATCACATCACTGGAGGCCCACGCGCGTTGTAATGAGTACGGTGGTTGGAGCGTTAGCTGATGGAGCGCGGCGATACAGCTCGAACGGATCGATGTTTCCTTTTGCTAATGTACGTGTAGCGAGTTATGCAATATATTGTTTTTAATTTTAACAATCGAAAGTTAAGTATCTGTGGCAGTGTCTGCTGTAAGCAATATGTAAGCGTTAGGGAACCAGAAAAATACTCACCATTACATGACAATCGTGCGGGTGTACAATCCGTCGCTCGGGAATGATCCTATCAGAACGCTACACTTGTGCCAGTCAATCTATCACTATCGATCACTGTACAAAAATGGATGAAGCAGAATGAAGATCACTGACGGTCGTACATAAAAAGGGCACACAACAAACGCGCACACAATCAAACAGCACATGGGGGGCAAAACGAACTTCTCACCACTTTCCGATTGTAAATCAATCCTACGCACACAACAGGCCTAGAGTGTTTAGTTGTTTGTAGTTTCCTCCCCGATTTATTCACTCAGAACGTTGCAATTGTCGAGGTTTGTGCAGCACCAACGAGCACAGTATCACAGATGCAGGCCGCTGCTATGCGTCGTCGATTCGCATGACTTCATTTCATGATTGGCATCCTCCACTCCCAAGCGCAAGCTAGAGTGCGCGATCGATCGATTTTAGATCCGAATCGATCGACCTACCGGCTTAAAAAAAACTAAAACGTCACGGACGGAGCATAAACCAGCCATGACATAAACCATTGATTTATGCGGTGTACACCAACGGGGACTATTTAGTCACACTGAAAGTTTGAAAATGAACCGCAGCATTGCAGCATTGCGAACGACGTGCATGAAGAGAGCCGGGGTGGAATAATGTAATCAATTATTTTTGCCACAAACCACCACCTAGATTCGCGTGCAGACGAGTAAAGGGGGAGGTTATTTCCATGCTATGTGCGGAGCTTTGCAGCAAACATCAAGCGTGTGGTGCAGCACAATGTGCGCGAGCTGTTTGGCGTTGAGCAAACAATAAACAAACGATACAACACTGGTCTACAATAGGGGCTGTAGAGCGCTTCGGAAAGAAAAGTATGCAAAGCTTGTGTGTAATAATTGCTATTTTGTGACATTTTGCTTCCTTCAATGGACGTATCATGTGATGCAAGGATGGTGAGAAATCAGGTTATACTTTAAACTGTAACGTCACATTAAATTAAGTACAATGGGCTATCCTTTTTTCGTTCTCTTTCGTCACTGTTTTTAACGAAGTTACATGAAGCATTTGTTCTGGTTAGTTTCTTCTCTTTCTAAGCTCAAATATTTGATAATTACAGTTCCTATTTTCTTTGTACGTCTACTGTAACCATAGGGTAGTTGTCTAAATTCCCTTTTTTCCTCTTTTTGTCCACGACTTCTTTTTGATCCTTTTCCCATGATAGTTATCTATCTACCTTTTGCAGTTGATCTGAATATCTTTGCTCCTATCGTCAGTCTGAGTGCTCGTTTTTCTCTCTAACACTACACATATTCTCTATCTCTTCTAGGTATGTGTATAGCGTCATCGATCTATGAGTTAAAAAAATTTCTCATCCTTGGCAGGATATACTTATGTTATCGCTTATTGCCTGACTAGGAGAGATTATACATTTCGAGACTTGGGAGGATGGTTGAATGCTTAACGTCAGGTTCACTCTACAACTTTAGAGCCATTCTAATGGATGACCTATTGCTTCAAAGTCCTGCAGTATGTACTTGATCGTCCTATAGTGAACAATATTTGAGAGATTAAGTATTCCTTTGTGTACTATCGCGACTGTTGCAATGTTCCCTTACCACCCAAATCGCCTTATTTTCGGCTCCTGAAGGTACAGACACTGGCCTACACCTAGCCTACCTTGTACAACCTAG
>KZ064311.1:6002-19487 GCA_002091835.1 Anopheles maculatus | reverse complement strand
ATGTCCTCTCGTGTCGTTGTATGACAGGATCACCGTTGTGTGTCAAAATTTGAAGCTGCCTATGGTGACCAAACGGGGGATCGTGAAACCTTGGTATGACCAGCACCAATGCGCCTTTGCTCATTTAGATGGTATGCACAGGTTGTGCATGCTCATGGCTACAACACAGCTCGCTGGTCGACTGGGATCACCGCGTGGTAATCTTCTATGTGTAGATAAAGGATCCGCTAGAACAAATAACCATTAGCAATCACATCCGTGATATAGATACTGTCGAGGATAAGTACATCTGGATGCTTATTCGAATTAACCCCTTTAACCGCGGTGTTAACGATCAAATTTACACCTTGATCTCTACGATCGGTATACACAGGAATCGCATATATTTTGATTTTGATCGTACTTTGTAATGTTTTTGGAGTACTGTGCGTAAACTTGGTTCTTACATTCATCGCAAACCATTCTTGTAAGTCGTTTTTTGGTACACAGGAATCATATGCCGTTATGCTATTTCCTGCTACTAGCGTCCCGGTCAACGGGATAAATCGTTTCATCAATAACCGGTGGCTTTATGGGACCTACTTTCGTGATTCTTTTCCGTGTTTATTATATAAGCTGCTAGGGCTGCTACGTCCAAAATATTGTAAAAAACAGCTAGTGGCTAGCTAGTTGTTTTACTTTTTGTAGTGTGTTCGACCTGGTAAATGTCCATATTGTCGACGCCGCCTTTTAGTTTGTTGCAGTCGTCAATTATTTTTGGTTTGTTCTTCGGTCCTGTTATTTTCATGTCCTGGTGAGAGGTGGACATTAGGACAACACTTTTTTTTAAATATAAGAGCACAGACAAATATTCTTACTGAATCCGAATAAGGTTGATTCAGCTAATGTTCCTTTCGGGTTGACAAAGAAAGAAGAGGCAAAATACCGTTTTTTGTCTACAGTGGCTGAAATCAATCTCCTTGGCAATGTTCTCTTTCACTGTATGGTGCCAAACCAGTATATATTTGGCTTTTAGATGGTACGATAACAGATTCGCATACCTAGCAAACTGTTATTCCATATTTGGCAGGTTTAGAAGGCATGTACTGAGTGAAATCTTTGCAACCACGATAGGTAAAGAGCTGTTCATCTACAGGTACATTTTTCCCGCCCACCTAAACGACTTCAAATTGACATTAAGCATCTGCTGCTTTATTTGTTATCTTCCGCTGCTGACGCGTCTGTCCATTGTCGAAACGGATGAACCGACTAATTGACCAGATTCGATTTATGCTAATTGATGTCATAAACAACGGATGGGATGAAGTTTTTCATAACTCTGTAATAGGCATATAGTTTGAGTGTGTAATTCCGGATCAAAGAAGAAGTTCAATGTATGCATCGAACTCCGGTCTTGTCAAAAGTTTCCATTCTTTTTCATCTTCTGGCATTGACGACGGCCTAAATTGTATATCGAATCACTTTTGCTGCATAATCTTGCTGAAAAATAAAGGTTTGCGTTCTTATGATTCCTTTCAATTTTTCAGTAACCTTTTCCATTCAGGTCCTTGATCCATTCAGATTGATTTGTTCGGCGTTGTTATTGACATCGCGCTCGGCACATTTCTCCCTTACTGTCAACAGCAACGCCGAACACATCAACACAATCTTCCGAATACATCGAAAGCTCACTAAATGAATCTATAGTATGCTCAAATGCATTGATAATACCCTCGAGAACCCTGTAATAAGTCTTTGCTTATTTCTATTGTAGTAAGTTTACATAAAATTTCACAAGGAAATATCGGTATAAATTCTTGGGATATATGTTTGTTACGATGTATTCGGACCCACAAGTGAACACACCGTAAAATACTATACAAAGACAACACTTATTTATTAAAATGCGTGTACGTGTTTCACCGCACCATCACGGTTCTTGCTGTTCGGCTGCTGGATCTCGACTCCCCGGAGATAACGATCTCGCTCTTTACATCTACCTACCGGCAATAGTCTTCCCAAGGAGAGAGCATGTGAGTGTCCGTCTACGTACGCACCCAACAATGTTGAAGATTGGTTGTAGTTATATACATCAAATATGAAGAACATGGAAAATTAAAGCTCTCTCACTGTCTCAAAAATTGTGATCCATAAACGTAAAAGTTGTCGGACGTTTGTGCTGCTGTTTCATATTTTACCACCGTCTTATCCTTCAACATGAACCATTGATCACGCTCATTTTTTTTCAACATAAAGCCTGTGGATATATATGCCGTAACATGTTCACCTCTAGTTTTCAAAAATGGATAATGTATATTAAACTCCTCGGTATCTTTGCTCACGTTATTATGTTCGAATGTTCTATTGTCTACTTGCTCCAAACTTTTTGAGCCGTGGCGCAACAACTGTTTGAATATCTGCAAGTAATTTTCGAACGGGTAAGCTGATAAAGTTTCTACATCTCCAAAATTGACTACATCCTCGATAACATGTTGTAAGTTGTGAACGTTACTTGACACCAGGCTTTTGTCGTAAACTTTTCCAAAATCTACAACGAATTTGTTCAACAACTCTCCGGCCGCTGATTTTCTAAGCGGTTATTAGACGAAGAAAATTGGTGTCATCGGTTTATCTGTCAAAAAGGGTTTGACAGGTAATTATTGGTCTGAAAATTCAAATTTACAAAATTCGGATCTTGTTTTGGTTGGCAAATATTTGTCAAAAAGGATTGTAAAAATGTTTTTCATCTTCATTTTCAGAATCATCCGTTTCATGATCTTCAGAATAACTGCAAACTGAATCTTGAGCCCGTAGGCAGAATTGACTTTCCAGCTACGAGTAGTAAACAAGTCAAGGAAAGTCACTAATGGCAGGCCGAAGTTGTAGAGCCAAAGAAGAAGAAGAAGAATTTTGAGCCTTGAGTTCTTGAGTTTCATTTCTTCGGTTGCCTTGAACTCTTTATGATGATCCATCCGGGTTGGGTTGAGTGACCATATCCGAAATAGATGGTGACTTAAGTGTTTTCAAAGCCGTCTTCAAACCAAAATCGCCTGAGAAAACGCGCAATGGTTTTTACCTTTCCGTAAAGCTTCGTTCGATTACTAGCTGAGATTTCAACAGATTCGTGTGCTTTCTTATTAACTGACCGTAAAATTATCGATTGTAAAGATTATGTTATAGTTTACTATATTTCTATCACGGTTGTTTCTTGATTCAGTTACTTGGTATTTTATAGGCTTAAGAAGAAAAGATACAGTTCTTACTGGTTTAGAAACCATTATCCGTTTCAATTGCCAGATGGTGAGGTTCGATAAACCTGAAAAAAAGTGTATAGTGCATCTTCAAGGGATTTTCCACCCGCGTGGATGTTCCGTAAACCTAGTTGCAAAAGTTTCCACAGTTTCGTTCCATTCGATTTTGGATGATATGTAGCCATGCGCAGGTGTCCTATTCCTAGACTGGTGCAAAGCGCCTTAAACTCGAAACTAGTGAACTGAGTTCCATTATCAGACACGAGAACATCTGGAACTCCGAAAGTTACGAAAGCCTGTTTCAAAATTATAATCGTAAGTTTTGCAGTCATCGATTTGGTAACGCGTACTTCAGGTTATTTTGAGTACGAATCCACGATAATAAGGAAGAAGACTCCATCTATTGGATCTACGTAGTCAACATGTATTCTAGCTTTCCGAAGTGCTTCGAAGAGATCGGTACTTTCTTTGTTGTATCGCTTGTATAGAATGCTTGTATAGATCATTTTCTAATCTGAATGCTTCAGTCAAGTGCTTTTCGTCCGGTTGATTATTTCGGTCGATCAATCGTGACAAAAGATCTGCACATCTGAAGTCTGTCGCGGATACTTGTTGAATTTTGAAATAGTAGTTCAACATGGTATGTGCCCATCGTTGCAATTGGTTCGCGGTGTGAAGTGGAATAACTTTCTTCGAACCGAATATAGAGAGCAATGGCTTTTGGTTTGTGAGCAGTGTGAAATGACGTCCCAACAAATAATTATGGAATGTTGCCATGTCCATAGATTCGTTATGCGTGATGTGAGTGTTCGTTTTCTATAGTGCTGCTTTTCTATAGTTTCGCTTTTTTGCATGAACAGCTTTTAGTTTTCCGTCAGGAATTGATGAAATATTCACGGTGCACTGGAATTTGTTGGGTGGGAAACTAAAACGAACAGCAGAGTTGCGTGGTGTTGTTTGAACGCGTGTTTATTCTATCGAATACTTTGGCGGAATGAACCGCGTACATTATACCGGAAGGTTGGATAACTTTTCCCTCCCCAGGTGACACATGTCATAAACATTGAGGGGTAGGAAATTGCTCCTGTTCAACAGAATTGACCTGATAGATAGAGCTGTTACCAGATGCATTGATTGCTTCGATGGTGGGATGAATGGTGTTTGGTTTACCCACATTTGCTTCGATATTGTTAGATATTGAGTCACCAGACCATTTGCAAGTTTCACTACAAACTGAATTGTATATTTTTACTTCATTACTTTTATACTTGTTGTTGCCCGGCCTCCGTCGTGCACCGACCAGCCGCGAAGGTGACTGGTCCCGCGGTGTCTCCGGCTTCCGAGCAGCAATTTATGCCCGCTGCCTTCCCGTCGTCGAGCGAAGCGGACTCCGTCAACCACGGTCTAGCGCCAAGCGCCCCCCTTCCGCAGCGTCTTCACCGACAGAGATTCGCGCCTTACGGCTTGCCTTCCAGCTAGTTGCCCCAAGCTTGCGGGGGCCTATGCGGACGGAAGGGGAATCCTGCCAATGTCGACACCTTGGTTAAAGGACGCAAGGAACGAGCCCGGGTAGGAAAAGAGGAGGAGTGATCACGCCTTGGTGCCAATTAGTGTCCCTTCAAGATTACCGCGGGTGGGGTCTCGTGGGGATTAAGAGGCTTACGTCAATTTGGTCGATTTTCGGAGCTTGAAATCTTTACCAGACACTCTATTCTTCTTTTGCTACTAAATTCTTTATTTGTTTCGGTTCCGGCGTCGTTTACAGTGAACGTTTTTATCTACCGATGACTAATCGTGATTTTCTCGGAAAATACTAAGGACTCATCCTTTTTCTAATCCTTGCGATGAATAAAAAAGTTTCGTTGCGCCTGGGCTAGAACTAAGTACCACCTAGCGCGCCAGGTCGCTAACGCACGTTACCGCGCAGCACTTATACGTCAGGCGTTTCAAAACCCGGTTTTGAGGGCTTAGTAGTAGTGGTACTACTAAGCAACGCCTATCCTGCACTGTATCCTACACGGTCGCAGGAGCGACACTTGTAAAAGCATATGTATACTAAGATTAACAATAATGATTAACAATGATATGACTAATAATGTGAACAATGTGAACTTGATGTTTTGATCTAACAGATATAATCGTGATGTCACTCGCCGTTGATTGTTGCTCGAATAAACTTCCTCTTGCTGGAGTGTTGAGTTATATGATTCACGATTCAGACACCTCTTGACTTCGTTTTTCCACGACTACTTGACAATGTTGTTGATTTTCTTGTCGATAACTTCGGATTCAGATTCGTCCTCTTCTCCTCATCTTTGAATTTCTGTTTCGAAAAGCATTCACAGTAGCCTTCTTTATGACCAACACGATTGCATTGTCGACATAGATGTGTGGAATACTGGCAGTTTTTAACAAAATGCATTTGACCGCACTGCCAGCATGGTTTGCGAGGTTTTTCGGCTTGGTTTGAAGCTTGTTCTTGCAGATTACAATTCCAAGACTGTTTGCGATACTTTTCCGAATGGCGATCTCTCATGCAATGCGTTTACCGATGAAAATGAGCTGGGTTGTTGCTCAATGATGGAGGCATCCGCTTTCAAATTGACGAGACGTTGATATTCGTCAACCAAATTTTGCATCGTAACGGGTGATTCAGATGTTTCGCTATCCATACGTGAAAGTAGCCTGGCTCGAATATCTGCGTATGAGTGTCCTTTGAGTCCACAAACAAACACTAAACACTTGAATTGATCTGCTTTCATGTTATGAAACTCGGAATCTTCGCATGCTCGGTTCACTTTTGCCGCGTAAATGATAATGTCATCTGCTTTGGATTTAACGAGCTGAAGACAACGATAACGCCTGCTGAATATTGAACTCTGCGGCCCGAAAATTTTCGTCAACGTTTCCACAGCTTAGATCCTTAGGAAGCTTCGGCAGGATATAGTTGGCATACCTGTTATGTGATTGTGCATCCAACTTCCTCAGCAAAAGACGAACCTTCGCGACATCTTCTAGATCCTGGGTATCCGATTCAAATAAGTCCTCGTATCTTCGAAACCATTTCCTGAACGTTCCTCCGTTTTCTGGATCGAAAGAAAATTCGGTCATGTTCATGGCCACGAATCGCTCCGAATGACTGATTCCATTTGATGACCCCGATAGCTTCTGCAGTACTTTCAAAATTTCTAATTGAATATTCACGTCTTCTTGAGGCATCCTGCTAGCTTCTAGTTTAATAGTTCGAAATATCCTCGCCTCCAATTGTTAGATATTGAGTCACCAGACTATTTGCAAGTTTCACTACAAACTGAATTGTATATTTTTACTTCATTGCTTTTATACTTGTAAAAGCATATGTATATGTTGTATCGGTAGACCTTCCGTCCTGTGGCATGGCTCAACGAGAAGTGCCCGTTTATTATTCTCATTTGACAATCCCATCCTTATGCTATAACCTAATGTCATACAATTCCTATTGCCATAATAAATATATAGCAGTATACTAAGATTAACAATGATTAACAATGATATGATTAATAATGTGAACAATGTGAACTTGATGTTTTGATTTAACAGATATAATCGTGACGTCACTCGCTGTGACGAGTTGGAAAAATGGAGCTAAATGCTTATTATTTATTGTAGCTACTCATGAATGTTTGTAGATTCTCGAGAGTAACCTATGAATTAGGTAATGAAACGTGTGGATTTGTGCTATTGATAACATCTCGGCGCTAACAACATCAGATTCTTTTTGTATGGAAGTGTGTGTGTGTCCTGCCTCTTGTAGCCATATGTATACGTTACGCGGACATCACGATGGAGATATGAATTCGGACAGAAGTTCATCCAAATTCCCTTTGGATGTAGTCAATGTCTGAGAATGCGGTTGGAGACTTCCTTTCGAACACATCGATCTACGGAAGAAGCCACTTCACCCCGATTGCATCGCCTGGTAGATGGAGCTACCTTCATTCGATGACGTCAGACATTCCTTGACAACACGGAATACTGGACGAAGTATTCTCCCTGTTTCGAGACATCAACGGAAGAACACTTCCGTGGGGGAACTCAAGCCGGAAGATCCATCCC
Source organism: Anopheles maculatus (assembly GCA_002091835.1). Taxonomy (NCBI): domain Eukaryota; kingdom Metazoa; phylum Arthropoda; class Insecta; order Diptera; family Culicidae; genus Anopheles; species Anopheles maculatus. Next base: position 12,162 of record KZ064311.1, on the reverse strand, counting down.
GTGGGAACATTGTCAAACTCATCGGCCGGAAGCAGCGAGAATGACGACATCGCGGTTGCTGATTGGTTGTTGGGACGATAGTGTTAGGATAGGTTTGACTACGAACAAGGGATAGGAGATTTTTAGAATTCAGTCTTAAGCTGTACGCGTTGTCAGGAACACGAATCGGAAATAAATAAAAAATATTTTTTTGATATGTTTAAAAACAAGTAACCATAACTTATACATGTGTACTAGTGCTGTGCGGGTCGACCCGAACCTATCGGGTCGGAACCATCCGTAAGCGACCCGGAGCGGTTCGGGTCATATTCCAAACTCCAACGAGTGCAACAAACCATACGCGAGTTCGACCCGTGGGAGCAATGGGTCGAACTCGATCCCTGTAGTGTCGAACTCGACTCCGGATCGATCCGCGAAAATAGTCGTTTGGCCCATCACTAATGTGTACCTGACATCGCAAGGGAAGCAAAGTGTAGTTTATTAGCAGAGTAGTGTTCGTGCATCACACGACGGACGCTTTAGTTTATTTCTTTTAGTAAGTTTTATTTTCGCTCGAACTGATTTGAAGGTATGGAGTGTTTGAAATGCTTCGCCGTTGTTTTAATTGGTGATGACCCAATTGTCTGTGCTGGTAGTTGTGGTGGTAATTTCCACGGCCGCTGCATCCCAACAAACAAATCCGAACTGATTCGAAGGTTTTTCTTTGTGCCAGAAAGAGAAAGCATGTTTTCTTTCTCAAGTTTCATGTAACCGAAATGAATTTCATATCGAATCATATTAGACGAAAAAATTGAGTGGCAGTTTTGGTATCCGAAGTAGTTTAAAGCGAGTGTCGATTGAAACTGAAGTAAGTGATAATGGCTGCGAAACGTGATAAAAAAACCGGCTACATTTACAAAATACGAAAAGTGATGGAGGCGAATTTCGACCAACATTACGAAAAAGAATTATCGCAACATCTACCAGCAAGATCGTCGGAAAGTAAGAAGTTTAAACTGATTGCAATCAAACCATGGTTTGATGTTTGTCTATAACGCAACCTTGCTTTTAGATCCCATGTAAGAAGATGCGGTTCAAGACTATGCATCTGTATCTAACGCTTCTTTTGAAAGTGAAAGAGCAGAACTTTCAATCGATGCAGTAAGTGTGCAATCGATGGAAAATAACCCTCAAAATTCAACCTTGGAAAGAACAACAAATTCTGAGGAAGACGATTCCAGCAGCAATGTCGATGAGGAGGCGTTCTTGGATGACGATGAGATGACAATCCTCGGCGGACTGAAAACTTGGGCTGTTGAAACAAATCAAACTCATGATGCGATCAACAAGCTTTTACGTTTATTACGTGCACACGTTACAAGTTCGCTTCCACAAGATGCTAGAACGTTGTTAAAAACACCACAATCGACAGCTGCAACCCACATATTTACCGTGTCAGGCGGTCAAATGTGGTAATACGGCGTTTCCAGGAGTCTGCAGCACTATTTTAAGTGTGTAAATTGGATGGGTTAATTGTTTTAATTTTATTTAAATATTTTCTGTTTTTTCATACTATTAACTTTTTTTAGAAAAGAAACACCCGTAGAGGATAATTTTTGCATTGATTTTTTTGTGGATGGTCTACCAATTCACAAGAGTAGTTTAACACAGTTTTAGCCAATACTAATGAAATTGCATGGAATGCCTAATATATCAGTGCTGACCGTTGCAGTCTACTGCGGCCATACTAAACCACAATCCGTTGAAGAATTTTTAGGCCATCTGGTTGATGAGCTCAATGAACTGCAAGCGTCTGGAGTTATGATTAACGGCAAACGAATGGGCATTGAAATACGGGCGTTTATAGCAGATTCACCTGCATTAGCTTTTATTAAAGGTATGATCAAAAGAACATTTTTGCCCATGATCAATTAAATATATATTTAAATGTATTTACAGCAGTCGTTTCATTTAAAGCTTCGGAAGGCTGTATCAAATGCGTTGCACAGGTCAAAAAAGACCCGGTAACGAATCGTATGTATTTTGAAGGACTCAGTGCAATGCCAAGAACCGATTCGTTGTTTAGAGCTAATGCATACCCAAAGCATACTAAATGACCGACTCCATTAATAAGACTAAACAATGTTAATATTATTAAGATCGTTGTGATTGCAGAGCCAATGCACTTGTTCCACTTCGGTATAATGCGTAAATTATTGGCTGACTGGCAACGAGGAAATTTTGGAAGACATGCCAAATGGAGCCGAGAACAATTGATAGAGATATCTAACTTTTTAATTAACACTCAGTTCCCATCGGAAATACATCGCAAGTTACGAGGGCTTAAGTTTTTTGCATGTTGGAAAGCTACTGAGTTTGGGACTTTCTTGCTTTACGTCAGTGTTCCATTACTCAAAAAATATTTGTCAGATGAAGCTTACAAGCACTTCATGCTTTTCTTTTGTGCTGTGACCTTCCTTTCCTCTCCTGTTTACAAAGATTACTGGGAATATGCCGGAGAGTTGTTGAACAAATTCGTTGTAGATTTTGGAAAAGTTTACGACAAAAACCTGGTGTCAAGTAACGTTCACAACTTGCAACATGTAATCGAGGATGTAGCCAATTTTGGAGATGTAGAAACCTTATCAGCTTACCCGTTCGAAAATTACTTGCAGATATTCAAACAGTTGTTGCGCCACGGCTCAAAAAGTTTGGAGCAAGTAGACAATAGAACATTCGAACATAATAACGTGAGCAAAGATACCGAGGAGTTTAATACACATTATCCATTTTTAAAAACTAGAGGTGAACATGTTACGGTATATTTATCCACAGGCTTTATGTTGAAAAAAAATGAGCGTTAACAATGGTTCATGTTGAAGGATGAAGTCAGTATTGAGTCATAACAAATGCTTTTTTTTATATTTCATGACGATTGTATTTCATTTTTAGTTAGATATAAATCGTATTCTTTAATGATTGAATAAAAACAAACTTCCAAACTAATCCAAACGAGCAATCCAAAAACTACTTCTTTCGTTTATGACAACGAACTGTCCGATTTTCGCTGAGATTCAGACGCTCTTTGGCGTGGGGAAGCTTCCTTTTAAAAAAATTGGTCACATAACGTGTTTTCGTAACTGCTCTTATAACAAAGGATTATCAATAGAAGCCATCCTTTTAGTCTGTTAAGAAATAGCTTGATCAGCGTATCACCATAGAATGACGAAATACCGACTGCTATGCGCGTAGCAGTTCTTGACACTGGAATTCCCAGGATTTGGATATAAAAGGAGCAAATCCTGGGTAAAAAAGGAGATTCAGCGACAGACATCCGAGAGAGCAACAGCCAACATCACGAGACAACCAACAGGAAGCAGCTCATCTACATCGCGACCAACCACATAAAAAACTAGCCTTTTTCAAGGCTTTTCTGAATATGGTTAAAAGCCTACCTGTGGTTAAACCTGAGTGTGACGACGAAGAGCAGTAAAGAAGGAGAAGCGGAGAGAAAACTGGACATCAACATTTCGCCACCTGCATCCTGCCAGTATCAGCGTGTGTTAGTGCGTGTGCAAAGTGGGTGCAAAAAACTGTAAACGACACTGTGAATAAATCCGGACATTTCGTAAAAAACATAGTCGTTCCTTGAACAATTCATCCGCTAGGTTTATGTTTGTGGCTATCAATTGTTCTTTGCTTAGCGATTTCTACAGTGCGTGAACAAGTGGGTGTCATCGGACACACAGTGTTACCGCGTGCAGTGTTAGTTCGGTTATTTACAGTTTTTGCGACTATTGTGAAGCAAATATGTTTACGGTGCACAGTCCAGCTAAAGGTTCTCCAACGCTTCCTGAAGAGAAAGTGGTTTTGGATGATTCGATGAGACGTGAACCCGACTCTGGAGGGATCAGCTCGCCTCCTGCAATGGAGCAGGAGAAAACTCGTCGGCTTCGAGTTCACTTGGAAGGGAAGCTGATGCGGTTAGAGCAGTCGATGGAGGGATCATCAATCTCGGATGGTGCGTTCCTCAGAGGATGTGCTGACAAATTAGCTACGTTGGCATCGGAGTATGAAAAACTGTACGTTTGGAGTTTAGAACATGCACCGGAAAGCCAATGGGATAAGGAAGAGCTAGCCTACGCCGCATTCGAAAGCAGGCAGTTTAATCTATCGCTGGAGATTGAACGACGTATAGCTGCTACGGGTAGAACTTCGAGATCTTCACTACCTCTTCGGCTACCGGAAATTCGACTACCCACCTTCGACGGTACGTTCGAGGCATGGCTCGCTTTCAGAGACGCCTTCAAAAGCCTCATCGACAGCAACGCTGGTTTATCGGATGTGGATAAATTGGTCTACCTGAAAGGAGCGCTCACCAAAGATGCCCAGAAGCTCATCGCAGACATCGATTCCACTGCAGCTAATTACACAGTAGCATGGGAGCTTCTGGAAGGACGATACCAAAACAAGAAATTGGTAATAAAGCGCTATCTCGACGCGCTTATTGGAATACCGGCAGTGAAACGTGAATCGTACGACTCGCTTACCAACCTAATCGACGGGTTTGAGCGAAACATCAACGCTGTTAGGAAGATGGGTATTCCTACGGATGGATGGAGTATTCTACTGGCTCATATGCTGTATTCTCGGCTAGATGCATCGACGCAGAAGCAGTGGGAAGCACATTATCGCAGCGTAGAAGCTCCTGAATATGGTATGTTGTTGGAGTTCTTAAAGAGCCATGCTATGGTGCTACAGGCGATGTCCTCGAATGCGTCTCGGAATAGTGACCAACCATTAGAGCGACAGGAACGAAGACAACGGCAAAAATATAGTGAAGTGCATGTAGTGAGTGCTTCGACAAGTTCGTGTGTGTTTTGTGGACAATCTGTGCATTCATCGATGAAGTGTGACGTGTTCAATAAAATGACAATTAAAGAACGTTTCGATCAAGTGAAAATAAAAAAGTTGTGTATAAATTGTTTGTCACCGGGACATGTGCTAAAGAATTGTTCGTCGAGTGGGTGTAGAGTGTGCGGCTACAAGCATCATACGTTGCTTCACAGACAACCAAATAGTGAAAGTGTTGACACCATAAACAATGTTACTGAAGTGAATAATTGAGGAAGTGTAGTTCTCTCCAATCGCGGAGAGAAAACTTCGACCATTCTATTACCAACAGCATTGGTAAAGGTGGTTGCTCCAAATGGCTCGTTACATTGGGCACGAGCATTGCTGGATGGTGGTGCACAAATCAACATAGCGACGGAACGGTTGTGTCAACGGCTTCAGGTGAAGAAACAACGAGAGCATCAGACAGAGGCGAAAGTGACCTCAAAGGTCCAAAACCTCTTAAATCCTACAACAACAACAACAACAACGAGAGCATCATCCCATCGGTGGCGTAGGAAAAAACAAACATGTTTCCTCACACTCAGTGCAGTTAAATTTGGAATCGCACTGCACCAACTACAAGACGTCGTGGAAGTTCCATATTTTGCCGGAAATCACTTGGGATTTGCCGCCTGGAAAAGTGAGTGTGGAATTGTGTAAGATACCGACGAAATATGTGTTAGCCGATCCAAAGTTCTTTGAATCATCGCCTATTGATTTGCTGATCGGACGAGAAAGCTACGACGATCTTATGGTAAATGGACTAGTGAAACTATCGCCAGAAAGGGTGACGCTACAAAACACGGCTCTCGGATGGATAGTTTCTGGAAAAGTCGACCTAGAGACACCAACATCTTATTCCATCGCGAACCTAGCATGCAGCACGCCGGACATTGAACAACAGCTAGCAAGATTTTGGGAAATCGAGTCCTGCCAATCGCCTAGCACATTATCCATCGAAGAAACAGCGTGTGAGCAACAATTTGGCGCAACAGCAACAAGGGATGTCGATGGAAGATTCGTGGTGCCAATACTTGCGAAGAAAAAGGTTGGGCACGATTGGGAACCTCCTTTGATAAAGCTCATCGAAGACTGGATTCATTGTGGAGGAAACTCAAATCAAACCCTGAGTTAAAAGACGCATACAAAGGGTTCCTAAAAGAATACGCTGATTTGGGACACATGGAGGAAGTGAAATCTGCTGATAGAATGCCGACGTACTACCTTCCTCATCATTGCATTTTGCGGCCAGATAGCTTGACAACAAAACTTCGTGTGGTGTTTG
>KZ064310.1:8812-19508 GCA_002091835.1 Anopheles maculatus | reverse complement strand
TCCTTTGGCTTGGACATATTACTCCGGTCATGCTGTTGGATGTGCACGCTGTAAGCCTCAGTTGGACGTGTGCAGTCATTGAGGCAGTCTGGTTTGCTACGGGGTGTGCTCACAGCCGTTCAATTTTTACGGTCTTTCCGACGGTGATGATGGTGTTCCATAAAATTTTTATTTACATCACCAATCTCATAATCATTGAATAACGTCCCACAAGTCCTGACAAAAATGCAAGTGAAAGAGTGACAAAAATATGCCCAAACAAAACAACCAAATGGAATAGGTGCTTTATTTTTATGTAGTGCGCATTTCACTCAAATAATCACACGAGTTCCATTGATTGCACGAGTTTGTAATGCAAGTGAGAAGGGAATGTAAGAAAATAAGAATTATCAAAACCAGTGCTAGTTGTGGTGTTACAATGTGTAGCAATAAATAATGTTCCGAATGTGTTAAAAAATAACTAGCACCTCAAAAAGTGTTGCAGTTTTGTAAGAACGAGCAAAGTGATGTGAAGAATATTGGATTTTTGAAGCAAGTATGCTCTGATGTTTATGTGAAATTTAAATTTGTAAAATGAAATAAAAATTAACATGTGTGAACCTGAGATGTTTATAAAAAAAGATCAATGAAGAGGCATGGTGGAAGCGGTGCATGCGTTGCGGTGCTTTAATTATGTGAAACGAGTGAAAAAAAATGGTAGCAAATATCCCATCATAAACATTAACAGGCATTATAAAATAATAAAAATCTTAGTTTACGCTGGGTGATGCGTGTGAGCTATAAACAAGCTATGATGTCTGAACATTGCAGAGAGCACAACACAGCTCGAATTGTTAAAATTTGTTCAATGTTAGCTAATTTAATCTTTTACCAATGCAGGGTTTTGAATGTTTCAACATGTTGAGCACTGATCTGCAGATATCATGAGTGATTTTGAAAACATCAGAAGAAACATTGATCCGTGATAGAATTTGGTGAACAACTTAAACTTATAACGTGGTGCAATTTGCTAACAGAAAGGAAGGACATACCGTTGCGAAAATGATTATAAAAAAAGGTAATTATGAATGCTTTATATTTTTTTATTTCAATGATGTTCAAACATTGATGGTAAGAAAGTTTTGTGTAATACAGTGCAGCGTGCAACATGTTTCCTTGGTTTGAAATTGCAGACACAATGTGCATGGAACCATTAGAAGATTGAATTGACCTAAATAAAACAAAAAAATCATAAAACGAAGGAGTACCTATTAAAGTAGTTTAAACTGTAAATGGAAAAGGTTTGTCCTTCACATGTTGCAACATTCTGCAATGGAATGACCTTAAAGGATCACTGAAGTAGAGCAGAAACACACACACAAAAAAAACGAAAAGGATCTGACATAAATGATGGACAAAAGCTAAGCCAACCCTTTGCTTTGACCAGCAATGTTTGCCCGCCGTTCACAACCTTGGGAGCAATAAACCGTACAGACAGTTACGAGTTGTGAACTTGGTTTGACCTCGTTGTACTGTTGTCTTAAAAAATGCCCTAACAATGGGAATATAGAACGGAAACGCAAGTAAACGATACGTATCGGAAAGTAAACATGTAAATAATCGTTATGGTTGAAGCCGAAACAGTACCACGAAAGATGAAAGCGGATATAAAGAGAGCTGAGAAATAGAACAGTTTGTATGCAGCACATTAGAACGATAGATTTATTAATTTCTGGTTTGCTGCAAAACATGTTCAAATGATGCATAATGAGGTGTGGTGATTGATTACATCCTATTTTTTTACGTTCTAGGCATAAAAATCATGCCAAAATTACATTTAAAATGCATAGATATATTTGAAAATTATGTGTTTCATCAACAAAATGAAAATTATGAAGTTAAAATAAATCAACGATAGTTTGCGTACCTCTTGAGCGATCACTATATCTTGACAAAATTCCGCTGTGAAAAAGACCGTGTCCCACATCGGATGAAAAAGCGTTCCCGCATCGACTCATGCTGAAAAGTAAACACAAACATACCGCTTGTATGAAGAGCAAATATTTACCGTTCTCATAAACATAGACGAGTTTTTTGTGGGATAATATCCTTCTGCGGGCCGTCGATGCACCAGATTCGAAGAATCTTTTAAGGTGTGATTTATTGTTTTTATTGGTTTTATTTCAATTATGAACTGGCTGTGTTAGCAGCACGTACGCAAGAGGTAATCGACTCACGCTAAAATGTTTGTTTGACTTGACGGTTGTTAGAGGCGCTCAATTGTTTTGAATGCATGCTTTGTACTTCTTGTTGATGATGTTGTTTGTAAAGATATGTTAATTGTTTTAATATGCCGCAAGTGGTGGGCTCGTAACATAGTCGTATAAATCGAAACGTGTCTGTTCGAATAGGTAAAACGAATTACTGTATCTGTGTGAATGTAAGAAGAACATATTGTTGTCATTTCCTTGTCCTTTCCCTAACAATTTCAAATAAAGTCAAGTAAAAGAAAAATCATTACTAAATTATGAGCTTTGTTTCATACCCCTTGTACAATATGCTAGGCACAATGAATACAACTGTAAAAGTATGGCGAATTTATTTCGGGTGGCATCCATTTGCATTTGGTTTTGCGACGGAGTGTGCGCATTATGGCGGATTTGTTTCTTCGTTGAAATTGCTAAGCAGCTGAAGCTCAACGAAGAACCGCCCTGTACGAAAATGGCGAGAAGGTAAAAAGTAGGCGTGGTTCTTTCAGGAAAAAGCGAGTAGTTTTTCGTTAAAGCTCTAGTTGCGCAGCTGTGGTAATCTAAGAATTAATCGTAAAATTTGATACTCATACTTTGGTAAATTAATCTTTAAACTTTTTAAATAATGTAAAAATATACACAATTTGGTTTTCAAAATAACAAATCATTATAACTGGTCAATCATTCGTTCAGTTAAATAAAAGCTAAGAAAATTAAAAAAAGGCTTCTTGTTGTGGTACCTAAAATTATTTTTTTAAAGAAATGATTAAATGTTACTGTATGGTGTGACATAAACTTAAGTGGAACCTTAGTGCGAGGCATAACACTTAAAACTGTGTAAGTTTATGACTGCGAGTAGGATTGAACTAGATCAATCATCAAAATGAATAAAACAGATAATCATCATTGTATACAGACGTAAGAACGTAACCTTTCTTCGTTCTATCACAACAAATCCCAAGGTCTTCTTCTTCTTCTTTCTTGACCTAACAATCTCTTTGGTCATGCCTGCCATTTCTGGCTTACTAGACCTATTGTTACCGCATAATTGGATAGTCAGTCCTCACTATAGGGGAACGGCCCAGATGAGACTTGAACCCCGCTCCTGCCGTGTGAAGACCGGCGCCGCTGTCGCATCTACCACCGGGCCGCCCCATCATCCCAAGGTCATCGTTCAAAATTATGATGGTCAAAATGTCACATTACACATTATCCCAGCAGTTGAGCCTTAAACAACAATATACCATTTTCACCATTTGAGCCTTAAACAACAGATATACCATTTTGAGTGCAAAAAGCGCATCACAAACTTGCATACTTTTTGCCAAAATATTTATATATAACGTGACGGCCGAAGGCCGTATTGTCACTACTGCAGGTGATGACGAAGTACAAATTCACGAAAGTTACAAGGCATTTCCTCCTAGTAAACTTTTTGTCAAAATGAATGTGCTAAAATGTTAAAGAATGGTCGCACAAGGCTGTATAACAATGAAAGATCGAGACACAGCGAGACAATGTAAACTATTTAAAAAAACCATTTATTAATAAAAATCTTTTGCTTATGTTTCTAAAGTATCGTGTCATCGTTTCTAGAGCAAAACATAAAAAAAATAGTGAGTGAGGTAATCACAGACCGCAATGTTTAACTTGTAGCATATGCATACAATAAATTTAAATCAGTAGAAGAGATTTTGACCGTTCCTGAGCTTGTCTTATGAGAGCAGTTGTAGTAGGTTTCTTTCAAGATAGGACCGATATCGATTCCAGTACGCAGTTTGGATGGATGTAATATGTTCTGAAAACCACATACGCAATGATATTGTACAGAAGTATTCTTAATGCATTTTCTTGATTTTAAGGGTAATTATCATTCAAAGTTATTTGGTGTAACTATAAGTCGGCAGACAATGCTATGATTATAATTATGGTTACCTTCTTGTTTACTATTTAAAGAGTAAGATAGAATGACATTTAAGATGGACATGATCAATCATAGAAAAATAGACTTGAGTGTACATCTAATGTAAAATTGTATATTAACAATGGTATTTGCTATTAAAAAAATGATAAGAAACAAAACCCTGCTGTATAATTCTCACTGTTACAAATGTAATTTTGAAATGTCATGACGGTTCACATCGAAACACAAGTTTAATATAAGAATTTCATGTGTGATTTTTAAATGTATAAGATTTTAGACATATATTCGATAAATCTAACTGTCCATTAGTTTGAAACTCAAAAAGTTTTATGGTTCTCTATATATAAGCTATATATTATAATCGGAAGAAATACGTGACATTAAAATGGTAAAGCTAGGAGATTGTCGCAGCTGAATTTATGTATGCGTTTCAATGCAGCGGTAGAAAGTAGCAGCTGCTATATAACTTTACAATTTAAAACAAAAACACCCAACTGAATAAATAAACAATACTTATAGAAATTTGAGTACAACTTTGGATATTAATATGATATAGTACTATTAATATGTGGTTGAACATTAGGAAAAGATTCATATATGTTATATTTATAATTAAATGTGTATAAAGCAATGCAATGCCAAATCATATGTATAAAATGTAACACAAAAAAATAGCGATATGATTACCATAATCGTTGGAAGTGACTAAGAATCTTAGGAAATTTAATTCATGATATTTTAGCGAGAAGCTGCTCTATATATACGTAATATACGTAATAAGTATACGAACGCGAGATCTGAGTTTGCATAATGGCATAACATAAAAGATTTCTGGTAAAGTATGGGACTTTAATACACGTATGAAACTGATTTTGATACCTTCATCTTCTGTATATATCAATTTGTCTGTATCTTCTGCTAAACCGTTAGCACAATTTTCACGGCAAGATGAACGAAATAACGGAATGGGCTTAGATCGTTGATATGGCGGAAAAAGGAATATAGAATGATATGAGAAGAAAAATAAGAACGACGAATCCCTTTGGAATTTGAAAGAGAAACATTCACGGCACTGCTTAATAGATGTTTCGTGCCTGATGTGCTGTAGCGCGTGGTTAAAAGGTATAGGGAAGATGTGACTATTGCTATTCTTATTACCAGCGTTGCGTAGCGTCAGTAGGGTCTGGAATTAGATGAAGCATTTGATCCGAAGGCATGATTTCTATCAAAGGGAACGAAAATATCCCTTCCCTGGATGTAGTACGCTTTTCTCGTTCAAATCATTTCGGCCACATGCTACGTAAGCGATGTAACAGCGGGAAGACATTTTGCAAATGAAGAAAACTGCTTAAGCAACGAGATATAACTAGTTTCCTTTGCTTTTGTTATTAAATGATTGTTTATTTTTCTTGTATTTGTAAACGATATGATTCTAGATTTGTTTTTGGGATGTTGTGGATGGAGATAAAATGTATAAACTTTACAAAAATAATACTGTAATGAGTGAATTTTATTTGCTCGAGAAACTTATATTATGTCAACAATAGGTTGTTGTGCCCATTTCTAGTATTATAGAGTATTTTTATTTCCTTCTTTAGATTAGGAGCACCTTTTAGAAAATTGAAAACAAAATAAGAAAAAAATAAATAGTTATACCATTTTATTGATATTTCAATAAGATCAAGCCATATTTTTTTCTCAATTATATTGTTGGTGAAGAGTGTCGAATAGGGTTTTAATCTGTTTTATTTAAGTATAGTGATAATACGACAAACGATAATACGTCAAACCATAAAAGCAAACAGAAAAAATTAATAGCAAACAGAACAGAAATAAATTTTCATTTTAAATGAAATATGAAATAGGAACACTAAATAAAAAATCCTAATACTGTTTGCCATGAATTCAATTCGCGTTTTACGCAACATTCAAAACATGGACGATTTCAAGGATCTGTGCAAAATTATCGTTTAACTATACGAGAAAACGTGAAATTGAATATAATTTAATAGGAACGAACCGAGACACTACCATTATCAAGCACTACCGAGTGAATCATTACGGCCAACAAGCAGATAAGATAGTTGTTATCATAGGCGATTATCAAATCATCACCTGTGATAAAAAGAATGTTTAATTACTCATTTTCATGAAACATAAGTGTACAAAACATTTGTGTGAAGCATTTTTAGATATTATAGAACCTATTTAAAGTAGCATATTTCCAAATGCATTGCATCAGATTTAACTGCATATCGGCTTGTAGCATACAATCACTAAATAGGAAGTATGAAGTATGAAACGTTTAGAAAAGTAACATGTCGAGCTCCGGAAGGTTGATTTGAAATGCGTTCTCGAGAAATACAACATAAAAAATGCTTCAATCTAAATCTTATACTTAAATAGCTATACCACAATGCTAAATCCTATTACTATAATATCTGAAAGCGTTCAAGTGTTGAATGATAGAATTTAAAATTATTATTGGCATATACATTTACATATACAGTAACTGTTACACAAAATTTGAGTTCACTAGAACAGCTATGCCTGTCATTATTGAATAAAAAACGGCTATATAGAATTTGATTGATTGGTATGAACAAATCTGAGAGATGCTTTGATTGGTTGGCAGTACAAAGTAAGCAACTTAATAGAGACGTTTGGTAGGCAAAGGTTAAAGCGGTACAACACAGAAAACCAAAGCAAACCAGCGTGACGGGGTCAAGCGGCTTCGTTTGTTAATGCTAAACCACCCAGAATCAACGTTATCGGTTCAGTTTATAGCAAATATAACTAAAACATATGCCTTGCAATTCACGGTCTTTGATGTGTTCATTAATTTCAAGAAAGCTACACTTTGGTTGATTTAAAATTTGTCATATCGTTGCTACTGGGAAATGCTTTTGATGCCCTTTGTTTGGGCTACAACATCAAAAGGTTTTTGTGTGTCATTTTTAAGCTGGTTGGATTCCTTTTATTCACTCGCTGCTAATATAGCTAGTAGTTGGATGAGATTTGATGCCCTCCCTTATTGTGTATAAAACTGGCGCCACTACTTCCGGGTCGCGCTGGTACGGCTAGCCTGCATTATGTTGTTGTTTTACAGAAAAAATAATCGCTCTTCAATATTACTTATTTCGTTTCAGAAAATAATGACAACCATTATCCTTCGCTTCGCGTAAGTGATCTCATTAGAAAGGTGAGTGGAATTTCGGCGTTGTGTCCGTACAACCTCCATGCAATAATGGTGTCCTGTTTGTCTTGAAACAGCGTGTCTCATAGCCTTATTAAGTACAAAATCAAGTTGTTCGCTGTAGATAGATATGCTAGCCAGCAGGGCTTTGGTTAGCAAAGATATAACAATGATGCGCATGCTCCCTTCAAATCGTTGTAAATAGTGAGCAGGTGTTTCTCAGCCGAAAGTTTGACTTTCCTCCTATAGTCGAAGCGAATCTTGATCTCAAATGAAACAATATTAACAACGGCAAAATGTTGCCGAACAGAAAAAAGGGAGCACCGAAATGATAAAAGTAGAAAGAAACAAAAAGGGTCTCGCTTGTTATATACATAATGCCCCGTCGGAAGAACAGTTTTTGACGTCGGTTGATGGTAAAGTAGACGATGATAACGTGCTGCATCCCGACAGTCACGAAATATCCTACGAGAAGACTTTCCAATTATTTTCTCTCTCTCGTTTCGTTGCTTTTGTGCGATAATTGGTATTTGTGTACTAGACTGGAGCACATTTCTCAAGAGCATTTTACGAAAGTAACGTGGTGATGTGACTGAAATGTAGGAGATGGAAGAACAATAAGGAAACACACGCTGATAAAAGGATCGATAAAAGGATCGAGCGAGAGAAGAACATATTTAAAATGAGTCGCAACGTAGCATGTGATGGCGGCCGTGCAAGAAACGGAAAAATGCTAATGAATCAATTATCTTTTTATGGATTTCTTCTTTGCAGTCTAGTTTTTATACAACTCTATTTCCGCTTGAAGAATAAACGGCTGAATAATGGCTGAATTTGGGGATTTAAAATTACGATTGAACAAACCAGTATGACAATGATAGTGCAAAAGAGAATAATATATTTCAAAAATAAGCATTTAACATATCTTATTATTGGCGTAACGGCTTGCTGTGTCATGTCGGTCATCTAATGGCTTGTTTGATTTCTTGGTACCGTGTAGTTGGATGGGGTTTGATCTCCGGTCATATCTATTAGCGGCGCTATCGTCTCTATCGACTGCTATCGACTACAACCCTGTTGAAAGTGCCCAAGACAATAAAGTTTTAGACTTAAATTTTTTGACAATTTGATGAAAAACGATGTTTGCTGTAAATGACAAGCAATCACAGAGGCAAACAAAGAAATGAGATATGTGTTTCGTCTTACAAGAATGGCTTGTCTTAAACTACGAAGCTTAGATGTATTTAATTCAATTCAATTCGAAAGTTATTTCTTAATTAAAATAGCATTCAAATGTTATTCTTTACCCTTTTAAAGAAATATGTAAACATGTTCTAAGATAAGTGACAATGGCCTATATTAAAACAAACTAATGTAAAAATATTAAATAATCATTTTGCTATAGCATAAAAGCTACACGAAGGGTAAAAAAATCACCCCTAATGGCCATTTTATCCCTGATCAAAAAACTGTAATATGGTGACATGATAAGATGTGTAGAACATTTTTCAACCTATGTGACAGTTTGGATTGAATATTTGGTAACAGGTTAGCATATCGTGAAAATATTTCATAAAAGTCAAACTTTGTGTAAGTAAAAACTTGCTCAAAATGGTGTTTTATTGGTTGATGCTGGCTTTAGACGTTTTAAATTTGTAACCGACAGAGCTAGTGGTGGAAAATACTCCCGGGAGGGAGTATACAAGAGACGTGTTAAGAATCTTAAAATATTCAAATAAATTACACCAACCCTGTCGCTCGGAAAAGAAGCGTTGATCTGGGAACGCGAACGTGGCATGGTAAGAAATAAACCATCCTTTAACCACCACCTAACATAGGCTGGCATTAATGCGTCGTGTTTCTTTAACATTGGCTGCCATATTCCAACGTACGACGATCAGGTTTCAAGAGATAAAGATAGCTGGATAGAGAAGAAACAGCAGACCGAAAGAAAGTCGTGCAACGGCAACGTAATGTGGACAAGATATCCGTCCGTTGTATTGAGTGTATGACAATGACCAAGTATACCGAGTCACCATCTGTTAGTGTGATGTTGGATGTGTTGTCGTTTTTTGTGTTCTGTTCTTGCTGCTTTCATTAGGAATGGTGTACAGAAATTATGGCGGACACGTGGTGGAGTAAGGGATGTGTCTTGTGCTTTGGTTGTCGGCTGCTCAGATTAAGATTGTCGAAACTGTAGAAGAGCAGTGTACCAAACGCGGTTGCAGCGCTTCTTCTAACACACCTGGCAACTGTCATGTTTTTTCCTGAAAGCAGCTAGACGCCATTTTGTGATGTTCCGCTGTGCTTGTCTGCTCGCTTCAAGATCAACGTCGGAATACACAAAGATAAAGAGCACAAATTTTAAGAGGCATGCGCTAGAAAAATGGTATGACGGGCAAAAGATGAAATTATACATTCAAGATTAGAATGTCACAGTGCCGAGTACCTTAATTGTTAACCATTTTCTCTTCATCAGCACTAAGACATTTTAAAAACAATTCAATGTTTCGTTTCAGAATATTCCCAACCTTATCGGAAGAAATAGTATTTTAGCTACAGCTGCATACGGTACGTTAAAAAAAACATCAATCAATATATTAGATTTTGTAAATTTAAAAATGTTATATGTTAGATTTTGTAATAATAAATAAATAATCAATCTGTATCACACGATAATCCGAGGCATTATTAAAATTTGTTGTTAAAGTTTATAGAAGAATACACAACATGATACTTTAAGCAAGAGCATAACTAAAAATATGTGAATAGTTTATTTAAAAAAAGTTGTTTGACACAGGGGATTGCGATACAGTTTCACTTTAGTTTGGCGTACGAGGAAATAGACACAAACGTCAATAGGGTCGATAATAACATGTTTAGAAAATACTTACATCAAACATCTTACGCGGTAATTGTTTCAACATCATAAATCTGCTATTCAACACTTGAAGTCAGTGCATGCATTTTACAATCTGATGACGAGGGTGAAAAGGTGCCTAGAATGAATGTAGCATCTCCCAACAATAATATGCAATATTTAGATTTAAATCATTCGCCATCGAAATGGTTAAATATTCTACAATCGTTAAGTACTATGTAAATTACGCTAAATTTGTAACGCATTTCGTTGTGTATCTCATTCACATTAAAGCACATCACACAGTAGACACAACATTATGTATCTAACTGCAGATACATAATTGTTTACCAAGATTTGCGAAAATAGCATGAGTTAATCAATAATTAGGGCTATTTGAAATTGACAGTGTCGCGTGCTAGCACTGATTGCAGGGAAGGCCAAGAAAAATTTGTTGTATGAACATAATGATTTAATGGGACACTCTT
>KZ064309.1:7910-19559 GCA_002091835.1 Anopheles maculatus | reverse complement strand
CTACATCCTAATGGACGAAAACATTCTTGGTAGCAATTTCAAAGTTATGGAAGGGCGGTCCAAGTGTATAGTGGATTTTTGGAAATGGAGGAAGGTGGTAATGCAGAACACCTAAACAACTGGCATGAAGGTATGACAAACGGACTTTGAATAGATCCGAGCACTTCTGCAGCAAATTATTGTATGATGTAAAAATTTTAGTTGCTGTCATAATATGATCTGATCGTCCCCCTATTGAATAAAAAAAAACAAAATAGCTAAACCATAAGATACAGTTTAGCTGCCAGGCGTCATGTACTGCAAGGCGCTACCACCATTAGGCTTGAGCGTTCTATCCAGCCCATTTGTATCGACTATATAATACGGGCAGATATTAAAAGAATTGAGTAGAGGAGGAGGTGAAGGTTTTCAAACAAGGAATTCTTATTAATTTGTGAAATTATTTAAATGAAAATTAAAATAAGACCACACGAGGTTGTAGACCCAGAGAAGAAGAAGAAAAAGAAAAACACCACAATTAAATAGAATACTTAACAAAACAATAGTGTAGGTTCGTTTGGTAAGTTTTGTTATGCTGAAAACAATTTAAACGTTTATGCAAATACATTTCAACAGGCGTTGGGGAAGGGCTAAATTTGATATGAAACAATAGTTAAACATAACTTTATAACACGTCGTTGTTATGATACAGTGCATTGCTGGCATCAGAAACGTTTGATTATTACTTTTCATGCGTGCAAATATTCTACTATTATCTATGAGTTGCTCTTTCACCTGTTTGCTTTTAGCGAAGGAAGTATGCTCGCCGCTATTATACTCTTTGACTGATTTCATCTTTTGGCTAGTAAAAGGTTTGCTATTATTGTTATCATTAATGGTGCTGTTTTCCCCGTATCCAGCGTCATCGTCACGTGATTTAGTACGTTCGCAAGCATTGGTATTGTTGCCGAGGTTAGCAGCTATATTTTTCATTTTCATCGGTTTCTTTTTGGACACAGCCGTCTTTTTTGGCATAACAACGAAAGATTTGCTGCTTTAATGTTTGAAAATACGTTGCCCGCAGTATGCCAGTTAAACTAACAAATGAAACACGATAAAGAGTAGAAAAGAAAAATTATATAATTAATTTACATAGTTTGTATAATTCCAAGCAGAGATGAGCATGTTGAGAATCGATACATGTATAGTAATTTATTTTCCCAACAATTTCAGTTAACACATTACCGACCGGTGTAGCCTGTTCATCGGCTTCTGATCGCTAACGTTTACCTTGTTAATTTCTAATATCTTAAACCGTTTGGTATATTTTTAAATAAACGTTTGCAACCAAAATTAAACATTACATTCAATAAATCTACGCACCGATTTATCCGTTCGATGGCCAAGGACAAAACTCAGCTGGCATCAATTAGGTGAGAATCTGCTGTAAAGGGACCAGTCGGGAAGGTGTTAGATTTAAAAAGAAAAATCAATTCCATAATTTATATCGGTATAGTTGAGTTTGTTCGTAAACATTGATATTTCGGCTATGGCAATGATGTGATCTGTTACAAAGCCTTCTTTGCATACACTGTAGATTTTGCGTGCTACCCTTAGGTGACGCTATGTACCCCGGAAACTGGATCGATTATCTAATTAAAAGATGAATTGGATTCTAATAGTGATCGTTTAACCTATTATTTATATAAACAGTTGAATAAAATATTGCATACAGGAAGCAATAAACGAACAAGCGAAAATACAAAGATTCACGAACGGTTGTCCACAAACTATAGACAAACTATATGATCTATTTCTAGAATGTTTTATCGAAATTTAACTCAAGGAAGAGTTTAGATCGGTTTAGCACATGTTTGCAGATTTATCGTTCGGAAAACTGACCGACACCGTGCAAAAGACATGGTTACCATTACAGCACCGCGAATGATTTGCAAAGCACAGGAAACAAGTGAATCGCAAGCAACACTTGTGCATAACAGAAATAGCCGTATCGCCTATACCTCGCATGTAGTGCGGATCACACGGTACACTTTTACATTCTTTCAATTTTATATTTTTTTCGGTTACGCGCACTCGCTCTAGATTAACAATAGAACGACCAAGATTAGGAAAATGCCACTTCCAACTGAACAGCCAAAATAACCGGCCATTTTTGCGGACAGATACTTTCAATTCTAACCAATAGTTTTATTTCGTTATTATGGTGTTGCTTGCCGATTTACATCTTGAATTTTGTACCAGTAAACACGAACTTCTCAAACTAAAAGTATTATAACTTCCCAAACAATGGCCGAATTGGACAGAAATTTTATAGGAAATGTGTAAAGGTTGGAACATTCCAAAAATTATGATTTCTTGAACCACGAAATCTTTCTTACATTTCTTACGTCCATCCATAGGTTCCGAAACTAGAATGAACGGTACTGTTTTGGATTGGAAAGAAAGTACACAATACTCATTACAAAATTAAATAAATTGATTTGTTAGAATTCTAAATATCTTTGCGCAAAAGCATTTTGACTGGTCCGGCCATTTTCTACGCTGACTCTACAACCTCATCAGCAGGTCTTGGCCTGCCGTTTCGAGCTTTCTATGACTTGATGTTACGCGTATCGTGATAGC
Source organism: Anopheles maculatus (assembly GCA_002091835.1). Lineage (NCBI taxonomy): Eukaryota > Metazoa > Arthropoda > Insecta > Diptera > Culicidae > Anopheles > Anopheles maculatus. Next base: position 16,937 of record KZ064309.1, on the reverse strand, counting down.
CAGTCCTGCGTATGGCAGGTGGTCCGGACGGGATTGGATACCCGGTTCCGTCCTGCTGTGTGAAGACCGGCTTCGCTGCCGACTTAGACAGCGGACTGCCCCAAACTGTCCGGTAGAAATGACAAAAATATAGCTTATTTCCAACATCATGAACACTTATAAGTTTTCAAGTTCATGGAAATACATAGTTTTTGATATGAATAAAAAATAATGTACAGGCCAGGCCGTTCTACATGAATAAAAAAATCTAATATCTAATCACTGTTCCAATTCTTCACATTGACAAATTCTTGCAAAACTAGATAAAATGACTAGTAGGTCGTACTAGTGTTCACAATTTCGTTGGTATCCTTTTCCACAATCCACTCTGGAGGTTTCCTTCCTATGAATAAGTACATTAAATAGAACACGTCAGATTCGGCGATGCATAATTTCAATAAATTATTTCTTTTTTCATTTAATCGAATCGTAGACTATTCGTAGGCCCTACAAGATAATTGAACGTCCATCGCATTACAAACCACGCTCAATGACGGTGCGGAAATCTCAAAGGATGCTCATCTCTGCCATACAAAAACTGTAGAATACTGTACTGTTATATTCAAAACCGATAATGCTTTGTTTTCGTCTCGCATAATATTGTTAAATTGATCCTCCCGAGATCAACGATATAAGCCTTATCACGTATTACAACTTATCAGACCGCACGTACAAAAGAGCACACACTCACATATTGTATACATACACTATCCAACTCCTTCTTCAATCCACTTTAGCATATCACAACCCACAAAAGCAAATCCGAGCTACGGGATGCAAGACTGTCGAGAAAAGTAAATACTAGACGAGCTGTATCAATAAGCTGGTATGAACACTGCGTGGAACACGATGATTCGTACTTTAGAATGTCGTACGATTAATTTCAATCGAGAATATAACTTTTTCAAAACAATCAGACGACAGTGTGTTACGTGTTCAAAACATGTGACAAATGCGTCAAATTTTATATACGCGCTGTCAGTTCAGTGGCAGATATGTTTGCACTCCCAAGCAGCATTTAGGCTGGTGTCATTGCTCGGTCGCATGCGACTAGTCGCACGGGATTTGTATGGGATTTGAAGCGGTGGCTAGACTAAAGTTGAGGCAAGCGCGATCTTATTTTTTTTATGAGCGAACTGTCAAATTTCGCGCTCCTGATTTCGCGCTCCGATCCTGCATTGCAGGAAAAATGAAGCGTTCGCGCATTGATCGCGCTTGCCTCAACTTTAGTCTAGCCACCGCTTGACAGATACGATTTGGTCGCTTGATAAAATCAAAAATTTTTGAAGCCGAACGGGCTAACTCTGTCTATTTAAGCTACCAGGTTAAAGAGTTTAAGTGCTTTTTACGCATTTTTTCTTATTATGTAGCAGGAAATATGCAAGAAAGTACATGAAATGCACACCTCCAAATTTTACACGCAAGTTACCATCGCTTTCAGATGGTTTTTCGTGAATTTCACATTATGAATAAAAAATCGTAGGCATTAGTATTGTTGATGTTGGTATTTTGGCTAGCGTTGTTGTTGTTTTTCTTGCAGTCATAATCAAAGCGTGCTTTGATCAGAATCACCACAGCAGCAACGAAGTCGAATGCAAGAGTGAGTTCAGTGATATTTGAAGCGAATTGGTCATATTTGCGTATTTTGAAGTGAAAACACCACAGAGAACTCATTTGCGAAGCGGATTCGATACCGAACCCGAACGTGCGCGTAAGTGCAGAATACTTCCCACCACATCCATCCAAGAAAGAGGCGGCGGGAATCGTCAAAACCAGCAAGCATCGAACACTTTCTTCGACCTTTTGTACCTTTTGAGGCTTATCATGAGGATAAATATAATGAACAATATCCCATCGTTTATCTCAGAGGAAGTATATCTCACGTAACGTACGCAAAGGGTTTTGTTTAAAAAATGACAACGTTTTCAACGAATATATAATATGTTTACTGTAGAAAAATGTATTAAACTAATAAAAAGTTCGTTTAATAAAAATAAATAAAAATAAATAAAACCTAATTATACTGTTCTCTACAATATTTTTTCTTAATCTAATCTTCTACGCTCTACAATTTATTCTATTCTCTACAACTTCGTGTTCCGCGAGTTAATGTGTTGGACTGTACTACTGCTAGTTTTCGTAAATTCTTTATTCGGCCAAAATCTCGGGTTGTGTAGAAATGCCAAAATTTTCTCTCCACCTTGAACATTTTCATCGATTCTTAAACTTACGTATAAACGCTGCTTTATATACTGTTGTTGTCCACTTCTGTCAACATTTCCAGTCGGACGATTCAGTTTTCTAATCAGTTCATTGTTGCACATAACAAAAAGAGATTATTAAGTTTATCAGAAACATTATTGATGATCTACAATGAGTGCAGAAGCAACTACGGATCATACATTAAAGTTTCTTCCACTTCGTTCTTTCATTTATAATGACTTTTGGCATAAATATGTAGAAATTAAAATTGACATCGATCGTTTAGATGATTCCGGGCGACCAATTCTCGGTAATGTGGCACTGAAAAACGCAGCGTCCACAACGCTGGAGGTTGCGTGCAGTTCCTTCAATTCGTGAGTTATTAAGTATGAAATGTGTTTGCAGAATAGTTAAAATGTTATTCTTGACCATTATTTTAGCAAGTACCAAGATGACTCTCTGCAAGGGTTTCGATGTAAAGGAATTCTGTTGAATCATAATACATTAGAGTCATTTAAAATGTGCGATAAGAATTTGCTTCTTAGAAAACAAGCATTGCAGTTTTATCATGATTTGATGAAGCAGGAAAGAATTAAGTGCAGTGCCGATTTGGTGCACTTTTTACTGCTTTCATTTGCTGTAAGTATTTTGAGTTATTTTTGCTTTAGATTACTTTTGCAGTTTACATTTTGTATTTTTTATTGCAGGATTTAAAAACATATAAATTCTTCCATTGGTTCGCATTTCCAGTGCCTACGGAATTGACATACAAACACAATGGTGAACTAACTATTCCGTCAGACTTGAATGAAAAACTGAGAGATAGCATTGCTCAGTTTATTTACCAAAAACCAATGCCAAACGAGCCGTTCTTCATGTATCACACAAACAATGGAATTAAACTGTTATCAGAGTACATTCAACATCACGATATCGATGCAAACTTTCGTGATGAGAATATGGAAAAGTTGTACTTCTGTTATTTTGATCCTTCGGACGAAGTTGGTTGGCACTTACGGCAAATGCTTACATATCTTGTCGTATCGAGGTAAGGTACCAAATGATATGTGTTACTAAATTAAAACATAATTTTTCACTCTTTATCTCTAAATAGCCCTGCGCTAGCTGAACAAGGAATAAAGTGTGTTCGTGTGACCGGATCTACTGCAGCGGAATTACAACTGTCTTTAATGACAATAGATCTACCAAAACACGTGCCAGTTAACAATCTTACGCTCTGGGCAGGTTGGGAATCGGATAGAAATGGTAAATATTTGCCTCGTTTGTCAACTTTGAATGATAGCATGTCGCCGGCAAGGTAAGCATTACGTTAAAAGTGCATTCATTTTTTAATAATATAAAACATATCTAATAATTTACCTATGTTGCTATTAGCCTCGTTGAAAATGCAATTGATCTAAATCTGAAACTAATGAAATGGCGCCTTGTTCCAACACTAAACCTTGGAACAATTAAGCGAACTAAATGCCTTCTGTTAGGTGCCGGAACCCTGGGATGCAATGTTGCCAGATCATTAATGGTAAGAATTATTATTCATTTTATTTATGTTATTAATTTTAACTTATAACGGTTCAACAGAGGTTTCACAGTTGTAATTGACGTAAAGCATTGGTTTTACAAAAGAAGAACTATATGCTTTGTTTTAGAGTACTTGCCTTTCCGATTTGTAAAATTATGAGGAAACATTTTATATAGGATTCAGATTTATACGCTATGAACACATTTTTTTTAAAGGCATGGGGTATAACCAACATAACAATAGTGGATTGCGGAAAAGTTTCTCTATCGAATCCAATTCGGCAAACTCTGTATCGTTTTGAAGATGCTGAAAATGGAGGAAAACTTAAGGCTACAACCGCTGCTGAACGACTGCAAGAAATCAATCCAGCTGCGGTAAATAATAACGAACATAAATTATTCCAGTGGCTGAAATAGAACGTATGTTTGTAGAAAATAGTTGGAGTGAACCTAAAAATTCCTATGCCCGGACATCCAATTGGCCATGGGAACGGAGTAACAGATACAAGAGACCTTTTACAAAAGCTTGTTAGTCTCATTCTGGAACATGATGTAATATATATGCTGACAGATTCACGTGAAAGTCGTTGGCTGCCAACAATGCTTGGTGCATTCTATGATAAGGTGAGTTTAATACAAAATAATATACGGCTCATTTTGTTCGCCCACATTTCATATGAATAATTAATTTTTTTGATATTGTAGCAAGTTATAAATGCGGCCCTAGGGTTCGACTCTTATCTAGTTATGCGTCATGGCAGAAACAGTACCAATAATGTTCATGCGAACGACACTGTTGGTTCATTATGTCCGGAAGGTTTCCGTAAGATCAATTGCTGTGATTTGGGATGTTATTTTTGCAATGACATCGTAGCTCCGGGCAATGTAAGTATGGTAATATATATAGCGTCATCTTTATTTTAAATAGACGTTATGCCGTTTCGTCGTATGTACTGTTATAAACTTTTCTTCGCTATTTCATGTACAGTCAATGAAAGATCGTACATTAGATCAACAGTGCACTGTTACCAGACCAGCTGTATCAAGTATGGCTTCAGCATTGGCTGTAGAATTGATGGTTTCTCTCATACAGCATGGGTAAGTTTAGATCAATGTTTAAATTCCTGTTGTTTTTTTTAATAGTTAAGCATATGTAGTCTGCAACTGGTATCAAGTCCCGTCCGGACGTGTTTGATACTCCAAGTGCTGATTTAACAGAAAATATTGTTTTTAATTATTTTATTTATTTATGTTTTATTCATCTAGAACGCACTAGCCGTATTGCTTATTTTGAATTATAAACAAAAGCAACTTATTCTAAATTACAAAAATACAGTTCATTTACGTTGGGAGACATTTCCTCCTCCGAACCGTGAAAGGGCATCTTATACTGTTGTTAATTATAAATATTATGAATTTCCGAATCGACTCATTAGTAAAACTATTACGCGATGTGCGTTTTAGTTTTGCATGTATTACTATTATGTCAAAAGTAACGGCAAAAGTGAGATCTTAAGCAGATATCGTAAAGTGTACTGCTATCCTTTAGATTAAAACAAAATAATCATAATTGTTATACAGAAATAAAATACAGGAAAATTTGTATAGCAATAAGGCTATAAGAATACTCTTCTGGGACAGTTCTATGAACGATATCTGGCCTTTGTATGATAACGCTTGACAATCATAACGATTTTACTGAATAAGTTTTGCTTAGATTCTAGGTATATAGTTTTAGCGGATAGTCTTAGGTTTTAGACAGAGATTAGTAATATATGTTCTATTACCAATTATTGCAAAATTATTTACAGAAATGCTCCTGCATACTATCGAATTCCTAAATCGGATACTTTGAACCAGTTACAAGAGCCAGACGGTTTACTTGGAATAATACCGCATTCCATACGTGGTAACATTGCTACTCTTCAAACGATGACAACAGCTACAGAGCGTTATACGAACTGCGTGGCTTGTTCACCGTCGGTTCTCGAACGCTATGCCTCTAGCAAAGATGATTTCATAATTAATGTAATTAATGGATCAGAATCTCTTGAAACTGTGGCCGGTCTTAGCCAAATAATGTCCAGCATATATGACGGCAACGAAATGAAGGTGAAATAATAATTGATAATATAAGAAAAGATATCGATTTTAATTTATATAACTTATATTACAGGATACATTTGACTTCGAAAGTGATTTGTCCGATAACTAGTAAATGCTTATAAAATAAACTACTATTTTCGACATTAATGCAAAAAAGCTGCACATGAACTTTTCGTTTTACTTACTTACGGTATAGGACAAGACAAGTTCAACTCCTATCGATCAGTATCGTATCGTATCGATATAAATCTCCGATTACCAAGCTGTTTGTTTTATCTCTATAATTTTATTTATAATCTGTAACAGCCTATTTGCTGCGAAAACACTCAAGCACGAAGGTAATTAGACATGTATGAACAATATGAACAATTTCTTTCTAGGATTCGCACCTTTTCCATCAAGTAAAAGTTATCATTCGCAGTTTTTCATCTACACCAAACTTTTAAAGTCACCAAAGTCAAAACACAGATACTTGAATCAATCCGTTCACCACGAAAAACCAACTAATGCATCAGAAAGGTTTCATAGATTTCGGTTTATGTCCTGTTTTTTCCTCTATCTCCATCCATACAAAACAGCAAGGTGTGGAAACAATTTAAGGTACACGGGGTTAGTCAAAATCCCACCAAGAAACCCGAAATTGAACCGATTTTTACGCACACTGCCATAAATTTAGCCTCGGTAGTAAGAATGCGAACGCCGGGAGTTCGGGAGTGAACGTTAGAAATGCCGAAACCAAAATCCTATTCCAAAACTAATACTTCTTAGTCTGTTTTATGATGTTTTACTCTTTAGCTATCTCATTATTGTACAAACACTTGCTTTTTGATACTATTCAAGAATAAATAAAAAAATAAACTTACACAACTCAGGGTCCCAACTATATGGCTGATGGCACACCTTTATAAGCAGGGCTTACACTACCATATTACAAACGTTCCAGTTGCTTTAACTCAGCGGAAATTCACGGAACACGGAGCATAATGAATCAGCATGGGATGCATGATGCTGTGGGATGCATACACAGAAATGAACATGTGTGCGTAGGCCGACCATCTTCGAGTCCTGGATCCAGAAACACGAATATTTCATGAATTTAGAAATAGGTATTTCCAGGCATTCTGGTTCATGGTTTTTTTTATGTTTCATTTCAAAAGATAATCTGGACACGTCTTTGAGCCATGGTTCAAGCCTTAAATGGAGCTAGTTCTGTTTACCGTTGGAACTTGCTGACCTGTACTTCATCCAATTCGTCATCCCATCTAAGATTTTCACGTCAGAAGTAATTCAATTCTCACCAGTGGATAAGAACTGTTGCCACTAATACTAACGGATCAAACGAATCATGATAAGCAAGACTATTCGTTTTGTAGATTGGAAGATTTGATTAATAATTATCAAATAATTATTATTTGTTAACAATACTGAACTGGTGGGGATTGCGCAGGCCGTCACATCGGACGACATGCAAATGAGGACGTCGGAGCCCTACCTAAACGGGTCCAGATTCGGCTCTACTCCACACGCTGTTAGATCCGTTACTGCATGTCACCCCTTTCTGCACATTACTACCTATCTATAAATTTCTTTCAAATCATTATATTGAAAATTGGAATCGGCTGTTAACCGATATTTTAACGACCACACCACAAAAGTACGCGAAAATGTTAATGTGCATCTAGATTAGCTGCTCGATTGTGCACTGCCCGAGTGCCGTGTCATATGCATCATGTCGTATAATTCGAATGATATTTAGTCCAGTGTATGATGTATTGCTTTTAAATACTTTTAAGTCAAATTCCAAATTAGTCACATCAAGCCTAAAATGTTTTAAATGTTGACTCGGTTTTTGTCAATACTCTGCAAATTATTGGAGTTTTAGCAAAGCAGAAACTCCCTCTATTTTTCTCTCTTTCTCTCTCTCTCTCTCTCTCTCTCTCTCTCTCTCTCTCTCTCTCTCTCTCTCTCTCTCTCTCTCTCTCTCTCTCTCTCTCTCTCTCTCTCTCTCTCTCTCTCTCTCTCTCTCTCTCTCTCTCTCTCTCTCTCTCTCTCTCTCTCTCTCTCTTTCTCTTTCTTTCTCTCTCTCTCTCTCCCTCTCTCTATTTTTCTCTCTTTCTCTTTATTTCTTTCTCACTCTTTCTCTTTCTCTCTGTCGCTCTTTACCTTTCCCCCGAGGGAAGGCTTGGAGCAACATTAATAATCTAACTTAATGCTAACTTAAACCTAAACGTCCATTTTATTTTACCTATGTGTTGTATGCGATAAACTGCCTATCAGTGCTCTCTGGGACGGACCGCGACAGGGGTCGGACGTGCGTGTATTTTATAACGATACAACACTATGTTTTCTGGAACTCCTCTGGTGTTATCTAGACTGCAAAACAAGACTATTTAAACAAGTTAACTTCACGATTGTTTTCAGGTATTTCTTGGGCCGTAATCATGTTAATTTGAATTGTGTTTCAACTCTTATTTAAAATCTTTACCTTGCCTTTCCGTATTAATGTCATATGTTATGTACTTGTCTAAAATCTTGAACAAACCTATTAATGTTCGAAATTAATCGATACGGAGCAACTTCTTCTTCCTATTCTTTGGCACCACAACCTCGTAAGGACTTGGCCTACTAATTACTGACTTTTTCTTCCTCCTCATTGGCACTACAACCTCGCACCTATCGTCATTGCCCTGGCCACCGGGTGGTCCTAAATCAACAACGGATCAAAAACAAGCTTTTTAACCGAATGTTTTGATTCAGTGAAATTTTTGTTTCATAATAACTATTTATAACGATTGTCATATTTTAGATTCAGGTTCGATTCAATTTCTTCGTTTTTCTCTTTCGAAAGGTATTAGGTCCGCAAATAAATAACGGCCGTTTAAAAATCTTTGGGGCCACTGTGGACTGTGGTGCGATTTTGTCGTTTACAAACTTCATAAATCAAGTTCGGGAATAACATAATCAAACTGTGTAAAGTGATTATTTCGTGCGAGTAAAAGTTCCTAGTTCTTAAAAATGTCTGATTTTGAGCCGGATAAGCGGTGAATCACTGGTGAACGCTACCGGCAACAATTGATGAGTTTAAGCCGAGCACTGCGTGAAAAACGTGAATACTCATCACGCCACGACAAAGTTATTCTG
>KZ064308.1:8451-19580 GCA_002091835.1 Anopheles maculatus | reverse complement strand
GAAAGAGCGTAAGAATCATGTCCATCTGAAGCATAAATAAAGTTTTCATGTTCGGGATTTTGTATAAGTCTGTGGGTGTGTGAAGAATTTATGAAGACAAACAGGAGCATGTGTGGGGAGGTACAAAGGATTTCTCAGAATTTCTTGTACAGGACGCAGCAACAAAACGAGAAAACATTGCACTGGTTGTTTTGAGAATGGAAAGTTGGACGTCTGTTGCCGAGTGATGAGTCCATTCTTTTTATCAATACAAAAGGGTACTATTTCGCGAGGCTTCAACCAAACTTGCGAAAATGGACGTTAGATGGCTATGGAAAATGTTTGTTTTCTTTACCGACGCTTTTGACGTTTTTCGTTCTTTGTGAACGCTTGTTCCTAAGCTCAATTATAGAATTACAGACAGTAGTTCGTCTCCGAAGATACTTTTGTAGTTCCGTAGCTTGTCTAGTGTTTCCAGTGTCCTCCTTATTTCTATTCTCAAATATGGATCCTAGGCAAGGTCAGAAAGAGTCTTTCATTCTATATTTCCCTATATCCATATAAAATTCAAACAATTTTGCAAAGTCTTAGACACCTTGGAAGTAAGCAACTCCTAAATAAATATTTCCTTGGTGGGCATGCTAGTCTCGTTTCATTTGGTGTCTTGTTCACTCTCCACATAGTTGTTGTGTCTGCACCCGAACAGAAATTGCTCAACATTTTTCTTGGACACCTTCTGAAAAAGCCTATGCGCCAAACCGAACACAGGACGCCGAGGAACGAAATGCATCAATGCTCGTGCGATATAACACTCCCCACATACACACTCGGCTACAATTACGCCGCCCGGAACGCGCTTTCGCAGTACAGGCCGCGGTAACCGGGCGCATATAATGCGGCTGCTGCTGGGTGATTCGCGTGTTCCGCATTTCGTATTTGATTCTTTTGCTTCCCGCTGTACACCACGGCGCTCGGATGGTCAACGTGTAAGACCCGCTCGTTTGACGCGATATCGCAGGTGGCAAAAAGGAATTTTTCCTTCGTTCTGGTATTCCGCCCGAAAGCAACTCCCTGTTGGTGTGTGTGTGTGTACCACAGTCGTTGGTACCTATGGCCCAACTCCTTCGACTGAGGATGCCATTGCAGCGGCACCGGCACCCAATCGCAAGTCACCACCTTTCGCCGTGCGAATGCCAATTGTGTGCCTTCCTTGGTCCGTTCGGTGCATTTATGCATGCACATAAAATGCATATGTAGCGTGTGGTGCGCATAATTTATGCGCTCTCCCCCACACCCTTGGTATACTGATTCCGTCAGTAGTAACTGGGAGTTTTTTTTTGTCTTCGTCACCTTCTGCTTCTTCTGCCACCTAACGACGGGTCCTGACCAGGCGCACCTTTAACGGCTTACCCTCACGGCCCATGGTGACCATGGTTTAAGAAGCTCAACGTGTCCAACGTCACGCCGTCGCCGGTCGCGCTCGTCGATTCCGGCTTTATTGTGCTTGCACATGTGCTTGGGGAATGGGGGTGGTGAGGGAAATGGGGGAGGATTGCCGGAACGTACCACTTCATCGGCTGCCAAAGCCACGCGACTTTACCGATTTTTGCTTAGGGTGTTTGGTTTGGTTGTGTATTACGTGTTCTCCGGTGTCTTTGCGTATGATAGAATGTTAATTGAATTGTGCAACATGTACACACCGATACAGACACGCATTGGTGCGGGGGAAATGGCAGTCGACCCCTAGGAAAACAAGATTGATTAAGGTAGTATCGGTGTTGAGAGGTAGGAGTAGGATGACTGGACATTATTTCCTTTTCCTAATTTTTTGCTGTCACAAAGAAGAAAATCTTTAGGATTGGCTGTATATTTGGAGATATCATAGACAACCTCAAGTGCAATGAGAACAGCAACTTATATTGCTAATATCATACTAGACTTGTTTCTATATGTAACCGCTTCCGGATAAAAGTCAGAAAGATCTACCAGATGTTACGTCAAGAAAAGATTCGATCAACGATCTTCTAGTTTATATGTCAGAATATTTGGCTTAGTGAAGTATTTTAACGAATATACTCATATCACTATGGCAATGACGCTCTATTCAAATTGTTCTTAGAAAAGATTTAAGCAGAATTAAAAATACTCCACTTAGCATGCGATGTCATAATCGCTTCCAGCCTAAACCTTCAAACACCAAACCCATTCATCTTAGGATTTCAGCTGCGTGGTGTGTGAAATTGGGACATAAAATTCAAGTTTACGACACCGAGTCACAGTATGTATTGATGACGTTACGAAAAAAAAAGACCAAGAGTTTATTCTTTACATATGGGTACCGTATGGTGCGATCGACGTTACTCAATCGCTACAGTATGAATGGAACAGATTTTTAGAATCTCATCGTATCAGCGTTTTGTGAATCGGAAACATGTTTGTATTAAATGAGGGGTTTTTTTTGGGGATCTTTCTGAGCTCCGCTCCTAAGTGGAACAACTTGATTACATGCTCACGCTTTTGCGCCTTTGCATTAGCGACGGTTGTGGTCATAGTTAATCATTCAAGCGCTTTAATTAGGTTTTGGTTTTATTTAATTAGGTTTTGTTTTTTGGTTCAAAACACATGGTCCATTTATTTTACGCTAGCTCCAGCAAGCTGACCGGAAGAGGAAACGGTTATTTTAAACGTAACCAAAGCTACTACGCTCGAGAGTGAACGCCTTCCAGACGGGGTCGCACGTACTGTTATGCTGTTCCTTCAAAAAAAATCCTGCCCAAGTCTCACTGTCCCCAGACAGTCGCAACAATTTGGTGGGAAAAGTAGTAGCGTCTTGCCATTAAGGGACGCTTATCAGCTACGGGTAGTGTCTATGGGCAGGTCTGCCGGCTCATGTTGTTGGTTGGTCTGCAGGCTCAAAACTTTCCCATGGCGCGGAGAATAGTTTGCCAAACAGCACGCGAAACTGAAACTGTTCGGGTGGAAAAACGGATTTTTAAGCGTCATGAGGGAGGCCTTCGGCTTTGGATGTCTGTGATTTTGGTAGGTTTTTGTTTGTCCGCGGTTCTTCAACAACAACTTCAAGCTTAACACCGAGACGGTTTATTGTGATGACTTTCCTGTTTGGGCTTATTTTTGGCATACCAGAGGCGAAAAGAAACATCAAGTCTAGTGTGACTGTCAAAGACTTGGTTTGAGGATTGAATTCACATCTTCACAGTCTGATACGAAAACGATTTGAAAGGAATAAAATCTTATTTTACTCATACTTTGTCACCTGGAAGACAGGTAAAGGCTTCACAATGGCAATGTTTAAATGTTTAGTTTTGTTATTAAAACATGTCTTGTTGATGTACGTTCTCGAGTGCACGGTTATGTCCAGTGTAAGAGTCATGGGAAAAAGTTCAGTGTTGGTTGTAAACAAACCTTCCCCAAAAGCAGGAAATGTTTTCCGGACGGGTTGTTGCCTAAACTATGAACCTTTTGCAAGAGTTCAAGCTTAAGCAAAATAAACAAAACGGTCTCTATTGTCGTACAGCTGTGTTGTGCTACGAGTTTTGCAAATATTGAAGTTCGATGTTCGGTATTTTCCATTTCGCAGCTATTCAATCACGAACCATGAATGGTAATGTCTACCGACACGAGACATGGAAGTGAACAGGATTAAGCCTACAGTTTTACGATTATTTCGACCGACTTCCGACCACAAGGCTTTAAGTGTCGATTAATTTTCCCGTCGAATTACTTACCCAAGGCACGGTGCAAATATACTCGCTTGAGTTGAGGTAGGAACCATTTTGCAGTAGAACAAAATTCAGGTCACTATTCGGGTGACTCCACTAACCATACTAACCTTACCCAGTTCCGCTGCATGATGATTGACCCCCGCACGAGCCTATTGCGGTTGTGGGCGAGGTTTGACCATTGTGTTGCATTTTGCAACGACAGTTAGGGTTCGCTTTTCGAACGTCACTCGCTGGCGGAGAGCGCACACGGGTCGATACATTAAAAAATGTGGCACCAAGGGTTCCTGGTTCGACGGTCGCCACGCCAATGTGTGGCCAATTTATGTGTGTCACCTATAATATTATAGCCAATGCTTCCTTGCTCTGGTTTAGGGTAAAAAGATGTCTGTGGTCTGTGGAGACGACGAGACTGTGCAATAGTATACGGCACGTGATGCAATCGATAGTCGTTTGGTAGACTAGACCCGCCGCCGTATTGCAACGTCATCTCAGATAACTGGTCAACCCGACCGGTGGCCCGACTGCAGTTGTTGTGAGCGGTTTACAATTTAAATAATAAATAATCGTTACCGTGTTGTTGCATCGGTTTTGCGTGTGTGTGTGAGGCTTTCCTCCGATTGGGAAAAGGGAAAAGAAAAGATTTTGAGCCAACTATTCTGAGGTTTTCATTACTGCAAAACTGTCCATCAACAACTGTTTGCGTGCCAGGTGCGGCTAGTACTTCGTTTCTGCCCATTCAAATTCCATAAGCTTCCTTTGGTTGCGAAGAAAGAAGAAAGTCGGTGTGCATATGTGGCTTGTGTCCTATAGATCGACGGTCGGTGAGTTGACATGTTAAAAAATGTATCCCCCGCATAGCTGTTGGCTTTCCTTCAAAAGCAATCAACCAATTATCTGTTGGGGACCGTACACACAAATAGAAGATTAGTTTCATGCCTTGTTTTTCTCTGAGGATCTGATCCGTTTGTCACGAATAATTTACAGAGCAATTAGTATTATGGCATGTATCGTTAAGTCCCTTAGATTTTTATAGCAAGATATCCAACTTTAGGTATCCATTGTTCCTTCGAATTTAAACAAGGCAAAGTTGGCACATATTCTTCCGTTCCAAAACATCAATTAGTCTATTGCTTACTGTAACGTCAATTAGTATTATGGCGCCTTGTAGAGTGCGTTACTTTTTATAGCAAAGTATGCAACTGCCAGTTGTACCTGCCTCCTTGATGTCAGCGTTTAAGTAAGACATTTTTGGCACATATTTGTACACGGTTTTTTTTTCTGATTACCCGTCATACAATTAGCCGATTACTGTCAATCATTTTACATTATGGAAATGAATAATCGTTCAAGCATGCTCATTCTCATTGGCATTCTTCAGGATAATTAACATACGCACGGTGTATAATGGTGATTTGTGGGTGCACATCGCGTGCGTCTTGCTTGCCACTGATCAAAAGCGGCCGACCCGTAGTTATTTATGAGGTGATGATGAGAAATTGAACGTTACAGCAAACGGTTGCTGTAAGAGATATGCGGTGTTAATGGAAATCATGCTCTTTTGCAAAGAAACAAGTCAATTGTTGTATGAATGTTGAATCTTTTTTTTGTTTGGTTTTATTCTGTGGGGCGCGTATGCTCAATGAAGCGTACCGATGAAGGTGTTTGAAAGAAATCACACGACCGCAAACCGATGCCTAGGTACAACATTGTAGGCATTCCCTAGCGTAAAGGTGTTAAGCTGTGCCCCACTAACCATCGGTAGCCATCTGTGGGTAGGATGTTTTAGTTGTTTAATTAATTTCATAAATATGTTTAGCTAGGTACATCTTCTCCACCTCCTAAGACCTATCTTACCCCCTGAAGCTCGTCAGCTTTGGCTGCCTGAAACTCAACCTTAGAATGCATGTAGAAGCACTCATTGATTGATTTTGACATGCCCTTTTGAATGTTTTCACCCCAAACTCTTCAATGCGCTTGGGGTAGTGTTGCGGAAAACGGCGTTATTTCTAAGCTATAGAAGGTTTTATAGGTGAGTTTAGATTTTCTAGGTAACCAACAAAAAAACTACTCCATGTGTGTTACATGTTATCGACCCTAGAAGGATAAATGGCACGTGTTTTTTTGTTGTTTTGTTTTGGCGTTGTATGTTCTCACTTCTCACTTCTCCTTCTCGACCAAACCAAACTGTTGCATTCCTTTAAATGAAGGCGGATCGTATTAACCGAAACTAGCGCGCTTGTTTTGTTCGGAAGGAAGGCTCTACAATTTTTTTCTGTTAATATGCAGCCCCCACACGAAGGACACTATGCTACCGTTTGCTGTGTGTTTGTTTATATGTTTAATATCGAGCAAAAAAAAACAAAACCAACATCGTTCGGTAGGAAACGCGGAACAACGCGGTAGTATCGGGGCGGCACGGCCAATATCCGATCAATTAGAAAATCATCCATCATTCACGGTTCATAGGCGCGAACAGGGCGCTTGATTAGTTTGACGGCTTTTCACGGCTCGTGGAAGCGTGTGCGTGAAACTCGAATGTGTCCATGTGCCACTCAGCGTACACCACACACGCGCACGCGCTCGCCAAAGTGCAGTACGTAGTGCAACGACGCGCAAAGGTGTTAAAAATGATGGATGGAATGTGCGCAACGGGGCACAAACACACCCGCCTGTAAAGCCTGCGCCACACACGCGAGATCACGAGAGATCCGGATAGTTTGACAGGTTTGGAGGCACGCTTGTGGTAGTAGTAAAGCCTTACAAGAAGCCTCGTGCTGGTTGTTTTGTTGCGTGCAGTTGCATGTTGCTGAAGAAGTACAGCTACTTTGCTGCCTGTACAACATGATCTTTGGCTGGTGTGATCAAGAATGAGATATCCTCTTTTTTAACAGTTTTTGATATGCTTGTATGTTATAGATCAAGAAAACGTGTCCTTAATAATGGTATGCAAAGTCTACATGATACGCGTCTTGGAGTTAAGCATCATCGCTTGTTCATAATTGATGCGAACAAGAGTAGCTCCACATTTATTAGATGCGTGTGGAATGTGTTTCTGGATTCTCTGGCAGAGATTTATGCCGTCGGTAGATTGCAAAATTACAAATCGCTATCACCATGTCTGATCTTTCCCAGAATGATACGTTGATCAGGGGTCTGTCTCCTGTATAATCCCTCCTCTAAGCTGACAGATACCGCGAGAAGTTCTCTTCAACTTCCGGTAAGTCGTTGGCACCTTCCTATCTATCTTGCCGTACTTCCTGTGGCAACAAAAGGCTTCAACAGTACAAAATACAAGTGTAACCTGACGATCGGGTAACCTTGTAAGTAAAAAGGGAATGGGTTTTTATGTGTGTGGTGTAACGACGCCATTCTGTCCTGTTTCTCCTTCCGGAGCTCCAGAGTTAATGCAGATCGTTCTGGAATGATCTTTTTTTACGCTTTTTCTCTCTCCCCCCCCCAAGTACCGCGTACTTGAACTGATGGTGGTGATTGTCGTGCTTCTTAGTCAGTTTCATACCTCGTGTAAGCTAGCCTCCCCTGCTTGTTAGGAGTCAGCGGGAACCGGGGGCCAGAAAAAAGGGTCGTGTTGTGGTCGCCGCAATCCCTACCGGCTTGCTAATAAATTCCTCTGTCACAAGTTTATGACAGCGATCGGTTAATTCCTACCTTTCCACGAGCCGCAAGTTGTGTGTCTGTTCCTCCTACAACTGGATGGGCGAGAATAGGAGGGGGAGGCGAAAGGGTGACCATAAATTTCTTCCCTTCCTGTCCTTCGGACAGGGGGCTTAACCACCGACAGTTTTACAGCTTAGCGAGCTGAGCAAAGTTTTGCACGAGACACACACAGACACATTTGTAAAGTGATCACATTTAATCTCGATCATCTTAAGAGCCAAGAGAAGTTGATCTCGGACGGACGCGAAGACACAAGAGGATGTGGCGGGTGGGTGGGCAAAGGTGGCGGATTTAGTGCGCGGTGCTTTTTTAAGATTGACACAGGTGAAGGGATTTCGTAGCGGGAGGATCACCCAATCGCATCCTCGGTTGCAACAGATACCACTCCTCCACGTACTCCAATTCTCGCTGCCGCCCTCACATCCTGAGATCTAGTACGGATATCCGTGCAACTATCGTCTCGTACCAGAAGAACTACCTTGTTTTTTCTTCTGTCGACTACCACCAATGTTGAATACACATCTGTGCTCTACAAGTTTCGAGCGACAGTTATGTGCCAAGTATCTCTGTGTGTCGAGCGTATGGAAGGATCGTTGCGTAATGATATGGTACTCTGGCAGGCAGCGCTACGGATATATGTTTCTCTCGACTCGAGGTGCCTGTCATCAGGCCAGTCGCTCTTGTCTTCTGATCGTGCAAAAGCAAAACGCGCGTGTATGTGCCCGCGTTGGCTTGTTTTTTCGTTTCTTCGTTCGCGCGCGCACACGTCACAGAATGAAGGGCGCACGTACGTACGGTGAAGGATGCCACAACCGAACACCCCCGTGTGTGTTTCGCGTGCAACACTTGGGTCTTTCGGTACTTTGGAGACTGCACGGTGCGCTGTTGGCAGGTTGTTGCGCTTATTTGCCGACTCTCGATAATTACCTCATCAATTCTGAATTGTGGACACCCGGTACACCGAGACCCGGACACACAATCCTTCTTCGTCTGTGCAGTCTGTGCTGGTGAGAAGTGAACGTCTCGCATGCCGAATGCACAGGACCCGCCAGTGTACAGACATCGCCGTACATCAACAGGAATGGGAACGTACTGAAAGGGGGAGAACGAGAGAGAGAGAAACCTAGAGCTCTGATGATCAATAAATCACCCAAGGGCCAATCTGTATGTTGGGGCCCGGCGCGTTAAGACTGGGACAATTAGCCCGGTTTTGTGCAGGGCCGCGCACTGATGCTGTTGCTGCACACCCGCCAGCGTAACAACATGTATGAACGCACGGAAACTAATGAATCTTGATGGAAGCATGTCGATCGCTGTCCAGAGATTAGCAAGTTGCCGGGATGCCTCGGACCTCCTGGAAGCGAATGTCCACAACGGTGTGGGGTTCGTCAGTCGAGTCGTCGTTGTGATATCGTTTCGCATGGATCTCGGCCGGTGTGCGCTACACAGATGCGTGTAAGTCGCCAGACTCTCCATACACTAAAGCGCGCGCGATTCCTTGCAATTAGTTAGACTATTGATATACGAAACTAAAAGGAGGGAGGTGATTTCTGTCTCGGTTGTGTCTGTCCGTGCAGCAGGAAAACTAAGGAAATGCATGTGCAGACTTTGTACTACAAATAATCCGGCTACGTCCATCAAAAAGCGTGTAGCGAGAAGGGAACGTGTAAATCATTGGTTTTTGCCGTATGCTGCCGACGGCGACAGCTGTAAAAGAAGCAAAACTGTTGTGTAGAACTCTATTTGCATGCAAATTAATGCGCTTGCCCTCCGTTGCACTAGCTACACAGGTTCGCCCCCAAAAGTACCACAGTACTCGTGGACTGCAGAGCGAGTTTTATAGTTACGCTCGGCGTAAAACTCGAAGCAATCGATAATCTCTGGCATTAATTCTTGTGGCAGGCAGTAGGGGAAAAGAATTCTCAATGTCGTGTGCTGCAATTGACTGCGAAGGATCACACTGATGACTAATAGCGAAACAAATGATCAATGGAACTCCCCGCCCTTTGTAGCCCTCGCCGTAGACATAAAACTGGTCCGAGGAACTTCCTGAGCGTGCGCGTTGACTGATCTGCACCATTGATCGGCTTCGGGTTTCGATCTCCAATTTGTTGTGGCTCCCACCCGAGTGGCTGCCGCTACTGGCTGCTGCAGTTGGACGGTGTTTGGACGTGGTGCAGCTGTGTGTAATTGCTTCACCGTCACCGTCATGTAGAACATCGATCGATAGCACGGGAAGTTCGATCGATCGCGGATGGGTGCGCCGAGTGGATTGTTGCTCCAACAGTTTGGAGACCATAGCAAGGGGTCTCCAACCACGAGATAATCATACCACTCTCCTGCCCGGCGTACGTACGTGCCGGGGTGCTGGATGTTGGGTGAAATATGATGAATTACACACCGCCCGGGAAGTGCATAAATAATCTATGAATAATATTTAATTTTCTGCATTATTACTGGCGCGCGAACCTTATAATTCACCTCCAATTATGGCTGGGGCCAGATGTGAAGGAAAGCTGTGTGTATGTGTGCATGTTTGGGGCTGTGTTTCTAGTGGTTCTGGCTGATGCAGTGTTGACAGATAGTAACACACGCTTTTAACCCTAGCCGTGAAGAACGTGTTCTAGTGATGTTGATCCTAACAAATAACTTCGTAGTTGCATAGAGCTTGCATTGATCTGAACAGGCGCGAAAAGTTCCTTGGTGCCCACACAAAGACCTAGATTATTAAGCAGCACAATCGATGATTTAGTACGGAGATTGTCTGACGTGCATGCTCATTAGCAACGTTTAAGTGTATATTTCCACTTTGTCCCATCTTGCGTGGCTGCCGTACCTTGACTGTCAGCTGCTCGCAGTCGGTAGTTTTTAAATCTGTTTTCGATTCGTTTAAACAGCAGATTTCTCTCATTAGCCGGTGTGTCACCTTTTCGCTGACTGCAGACTCATAGCGCTCATACGGGCCCAGACCCTCCAGTAATGGGATCATGTCGACTTTGCGTAATTAATTACTGGTGCGCACTTAACGAGCTACCGAGGCCCACAGACTTTCTTGGAGAAGTGTGCCGGAATCGTGTCTGGTGACACCTACACGAAAAAGTGGGGATTATTGCAA
Source organism: Anopheles maculatus (assembly GCA_002091835.1). Taxonomy (NCBI): domain Eukaryota; kingdom Metazoa; phylum Arthropoda; class Insecta; order Diptera; family Culicidae; genus Anopheles; species Anopheles maculatus. The sequence continues at coordinate 9,068 of KZ064308.1, read as the reverse complement.
TTGATTGCATGACTTAAAGCCGGAGGTTTGAAAGTCTTTCTGTGCGTAGTGTTTATATATGTTTTGATTAAGCTTATCTTTGCGATTGATCCTCAGTGTGTCCTGATGGTCTATCGATGTTTTTCGCTTCATACGTGTGTAGGACATATCTTTAAACGAAACTATCCTGTGTTTTTTCCTCCACTATCTACCGTCGATATATTTTGTTTTGTTTCTCCCCGTTTAAATCACTTAGGAATGGATTTAGGTCATGAAAAGGTAAATAAGATTACATATCTGATTGGGACCTCCCAGACTCCCAGGTACGCTGCTACGTCGTGTGTTTTTTGTCAATATATTTAAGCAATTCGCCGAACGGTTCCTCACCACGACTAGCGCACTGTGTATCGCTGCATCCGAACACATCCGCTCTTTGCTCTATGTTCTCTGGCTTATGCGTGTCTGCCTTGCTCGCCGGCAGACAGCGAAATTAAAATTAAAATGCGAAGCTGCAACAAACAAAAAGCAGCAACATCACCAACAAAAAAAAAGCGGTCCAGAAAAAATAAATCCCAGCTCTCGCCATTCGCTGGCTGCACCAGACAGGACGGGCCGTTTATCGCACAGCTTAATCAAGA
>LULA01016651.1:0-19602 GCA_002091835.1 Anopheles maculatus | reverse complement strand
TTGTTGAACGCTAGGCAAACAGTAGTGCAAAAGATTTGCTTGTGAAAACATCTCTGTCCTTGTGAATGCATATTCAACATCCTTTTCTATTTTGGTTCTTTACACTAGCCACATAAACAATGCTAAATTCTCTTTTCATTAATCACCAAGACCAAAAGGAAGCGTTAGCTATTGAGCGTAGACGAAGATATGAAGAATCCAGAAAACAACGCATCTTCAATGCCAGGCGACGTCTTATTGGGGTAAGTCGTTAATTAGCCTCTAGAAACAGAATTTTCATTTCTTCTCTTTAACATATCCTTCACCAGGTGGACACCGATGCTCTCGGTTATCAGATCCAGGAAAAACATGAAGCAGAACAAGCACAAGCGGAACAACGGCGCAAAATTGCGGAGGAAATGCGCCGCCAGGAGCAAGTACTCCTACTAAAGCACCGCGAACAGCGTCAGGAACGCATCCGGGAAGAAAACGAACTCAACCGTTTTCGTGCATCCCAGCAAAAGCCGGAACAGTCCCGGGACTTTGATCTTTTCGATCCGAACGGGCTGAAGAAATCACTGCCGGCCCGACTCGGCGATGATGATCCGCGGCTAAGCGTTTCCGGTGCGCAACTGTTTGACGGTGAAGATCTACAAGAACGGCACCGCCGGAAGGTGCAGACCGAACAGCAACGATCCTGGCTGGAACTTACTGAATGTTTTGTTCTACAATTCACAGGAGTGTGGATTACGTCGAACAGTAATCCCACGATCAGAAAGAATGAGATCTACAACGGACATCAGGGCGGTGTGTACATCTTCGGCGAGGGGCGCGGTTTGATCGAGCATAACAACATCTACGGCAATGCGCTGGCCGGCATACAGATACGCACGACGAGCGATCCGATCGTGCGGCACAACAAAATCCACCACGGTCAGCACGGCGGTATCTACGTGCACGAGAAGGGCCAGGGTTTGATCGAAGAGAATGAGGTGTACGCGAACACGCTGGCCGGCGTGTGGATCACGACCGGCAGTACGCCCGTGCTGCGACGGAACCGTATCCACTCGGGCAAGCAGGTGGGCGTCTATTTCTACGACAACGGGCACGGCAAGCTGGAAGATAACGACATCTTCAACCATCTGTACTCGGGCGTGCAGATCCGCACGGGGAGCAACCCGGTGATACGGGGCAACAAGATTTGGGGTGGCCAAAACGGAGGTGTGTTGGTGTACAACGGGGGGCTCGGGTTGCTGGAACAGAACGAAATCTTCGACAATGCGATGGCGGGCGTATGGATCAAGACGGACTCGAATCCGACGTTGCGACGCAACAAGATCTACGACGGTCGGGATGGTGGCATCTGCATCTTCAACGGTGGCAAGGGTATACTGGAGGAGAATGACATCTTCCGCAATACGCAGGCGGGCGTGCTGATATCGACCCAGAGCCATCCGGTGCTGAAGCGCAATCGCATCTTCGATGGGTTGGCGGCCGGCGTTGAGATTACGAACAATGCGACCGCCACGCTCGAGTACAATCAGATCTTCAACAACAAGTTTGGTGGGTTGTGTTTGGCCAGCGGCGTGCAGCCGATCGTCGGCGGGAACAAGATATTTAACAATCAGGACGAGGTGGAGAAGGCGGTATCGGGCGGCCAGTGTTTGTACAAAATCTCGTCCTACACCTCGTTTCCGATGCATGATTTCTATCGCTGCCATACGTGCAATACCACCGATCGCAATGCAATCTGTGTGAATTGCATCAAAACGTGCCACTCCGGTCATGACGTCGAGTTTATACGCCATGATAGGTAAGCATATACCGGGGGTTGTGTGACGTAACATTACTAATTTATTGGCGTGTGTTTGTGTTTAGATTTTTCTGCGACTGCGGTGCCGGTACGCTGACGAACCAGTGTCAGCTGCAGGGTGAACCGACGCAAGACACGGACACCCTGTACGATTCGGCAGCGCCGATGGAATCGCACACGCTGATGGTGAACTAGGAGCATCACGACACGGAATGGACGGCTGGCGCAGCAGTGATGCCACTTGCTGGACATTCACCCAGCAGGACACAAGTGTACAGAACAAGAAAACAAAAACGAAACGCAACTGGTAGGATGTAAGGCTTTTTTTTAGTAGCATTTCGTGGTTCGGCTGGAAGTGGAGCGAAAACCACACCAATGGTCACTTAAAAGAACGGCAATCACTGTAATTCGAAGGAAGATATAGCGGCACCCCGACGTTGTGGGGTACCCTGGTGGTGACCACACGCGGCGGTAGCCAGGTGACAGGATGTGAAAATCCGTAGTGAAGTAGCACAGTAGTAAGCGATAGTATTTTAATGTTAAGAGCGGGCTGAATTTGGGGATCATACTTGGGTGCGTGAAAGGATGAATGTGTGTGTGTGTGTGTGTGTGGGTATGCGTGTGTGCGCCCCAATAATTCGTGTCTGTCTGCTTGTGGCCATTTCAGTCTGTGCGTATGTGTGTTAGAGTGCTTGTTTTGCGCGAACGAAGCGTGTTCTTAATACTTTAGCGAAGCTAGCAAGCAGTTTTGTATCAGGGGACACTGCACACACACACACACACACGCACAACCATTCACAGTAGTACCAGTCGTAAGGACTTACCCCCGGGCAAATCCAGCACAGCGGCGGTACATAGTATTATTATATGTTATTTTTGTTTCCACGGTAAACAGATTGATGGTAATCACACAAACCACCACACAGTCAATCAAACAATTTATCGAGGCACACATGCTCTCGTCCACAATGCCGCGAGCGAACTGATATTACTCTAGCGACAGGAGTCGCTTTCGTTGTGATGCTGGTCACCACCGCCGCGTCACATGTTTAGCTTTGCTTAAATTCTTCGAACCGGCAGCTTTCGGGCAATTTGCTCCATTTTATTGTTCCTTTTGTTTTTTTTTTGATTGATTTGTTTGTCGTGGAGAGCTCGTTTAGCGAACTGTAAAGTCCCTTCTCTCCTTGCCATAGGCCATTGCGGTACGAATGTATGAATGTATATAAATGTGCAACACAGCTCAACTTTACAAAGCTTCATGGTTTTGAGCACGGTTCGGTCGATCCTTTGCCTGTCCATTATTTGTTTTCCGGGTCGCTAGAAAGCTGCTCCATCGCGAACGAAACTAATCACACAATCCTTGGCAGTAGTCGTTTTTCCAGTTAAGACTGTTTTACACAACAATTCGTTCGTCTTTACCGAACGGTGGCAATCATTTAGCAGTATGTAGCGCGATCGAGCGGTGTTTGTCGAATCCGGAAGGTTAGTTATGGCTTGAGAATGGTCTACCCCAGACGTGATCCTTCGATTTTGACGGTAAAAGTATGCAATTCACTTACTGCTCACCGTGGCTAATGAGTTGGTGGAAGCCCGCACAAAGCAACAAATTAATTTAGAACTAATTTTAAACAAGTACAAAACTCGACTATGCTCCTCCTTCTATACTACTACTCACCACAAGGGGAGACGTGTTGCCCGAACAGGATTACATTCTATTACTACTTCTTTAACCACTACTACTACTACTACTATTTCCGCAAAAAAAACAACAAAAACTCCCAAGGAAGCCCGCCTAGAGAGAGAGCATCGTTGAAAGTATGAAGCGAGCAAATAATCCCGCGTCCCAGTGCATTTATCTGTGTTAGTACAGGATCTTATCGTTTGATTCGTGATCGTATTCGTGTATCTATTTTATTGTGTATTTCCCTTTACGGTTACGTTAAAGCTAATTGTGTTGGTTAATTTAAAATCGAAAGCCTTTCCTCTTCCTGCCGCTCCTCCTGCCTTTCTCTTCACCTCAACCACGTCAACCACGTCAGCCAATCGGTACGATATTATAACTCGTTCGTGTGCTTGTTTTTCCTTCTTCCTGTGGTTCGTACAATTAAGGACAGATAAAAAATAGATAAAAAAGGAAGAAAACGAAACAAAAAACACAAACTCAGCATGATAAAAAAAGTGTGAGGAAAGGAACAAAAACAAAACGAGCGGAAAATCGAATCGAATGTTGGGAGATATTCGACCCGTTTTTTTGTTTAAATCTGTGTTACAATGAGTTTTAGTTTTAAATGTTCAACGAGTCCAACTCCCCCTAACCCCCCTTATTATTAGTCAACCGTTTCAATCGTCTACATACATAATCATACTGTAATTGGTCTTCAAAGCGAATGTTGTGTGTGCTTGTACGTGTGCCTGTGTTTTTGCGTGAGTGTGTTAAGCGGGTATGAACATTTTGTGAGTGCACTTTTAAACAAATTCCATGCGTGAGTGTGTGTGTGTGTGGTTGGTTGGTTGGCGTCTTAGTTTGGTAAGGATCTTCTTCAGGGCAGAGGCATCATCATATCTGGCCCCGAAGAGCGAAGGTAGCTTGTTGCTGTACGGAATGGCAAGATGAGGGAGACGGGAAGCGATAAGGGTGGAATAGCGGAGCGTGTGTGTGTGTGTGTATCGTCGTAGAGTTGTATAAATTATTATCATGCGTATATGCGTACCGTATTGTCCTTGTTTTTAGATCTAATTTACCCCACTCGCTCTCACTTTTTTACACTAGGCAAAATATTTATAGGAATCGGATTATTATTTTATAAACGCATTAACATAACATGTACGTATAATTGCAGAAAACACACTAGACCCGCGCCTAGAAACCTAGAACGGTACGACAAACCCTGATCTATTTTTCTGGCCACCAAAAACGCGCGCGCACTCGTGTGTGCGTGTTGTACCACTAATGTCTCTCTAACAATCTGTTTTGCTGTACAGATTCGTATTTTATCGTACATAAGTATCGTGCTTGGAGCAGCACAGGCACCATTAGCAGCAGCAGCAGCAGTATAAATTAATGAAAAGAAAGGTGTAAAGAATGTCCATGGTTTGTCGTACCCTCTAGAGCCACTCTAGCCGTTAAGTGTTTGTGAATGTTTTCGAAAACACTAAACAACAAAAAAACAAACTGATAATTTTCTTATCGATTAATTTTTATGCATATATAAAATACGTGTATCAAAAATTTGAGTTCTATGTGTTTTGTTTTTGTTTTTTTCTTAATTCTAATTTCTCTTTTTTTTATCACTAGCCAAGCCAGCAGAATTAGGAACTTTTGTTGTTTCTGTCAATAAGGTGTGAAGGACAAGTGAAAGAAATTTTAACCAACCTGTCATCGTCACAGTATTACCGGTATATACCCATTTTGGCATTTTTGTATCATACAGGCATACCACATCAGCAACAGCAGCATGCAATCTCAATCGTCATTTCGAGAAGTGAAACACAGCATTAGTATTAAGACACAAGATAAGCAATTTCAATAATCGGACGGAGATTGGTCGATTTAAAACATTTAGAAATTTAGAGCGAAAACGCATATATCGCACGAGAGACACGACGACACGTTGCTGACGGGAAACTTTTGTTAAACAGAAATCAATGCATTACCGTGTGGAATATATAGAGGATTAGAAATATATGTACAGGAAACCGAACGAACGAACGCATATGCATTGAAGCAAAAACAGTGTGGCGCATATAATTATGCTCAACCGTTTTTGTTTTTTTTTTCTTTTTTGAGCTCTATTTGCCAAAAGGATAAGGACAAAAGGAAAGGCTGCGCTTTTTGAGGTTGGGGTATTGGGCTTGCCGTTTAGTAAAGGTCACGCTAAACAACAACCCAGTTCTGCGTTCAAACCACTAATGGAGGGAGTGAAGCCAGATGGGAAGTAAGTAAGCAAAGGCAAGCCAGACCGACCGAGCGATTGTAGAGCCAAATGAGATTTTAGAAATAGCTTCTCTACGAGTCTTCTCTAACCTAAACGAAAGTATTTTAAACACCATAAGAAGGAAGACAGAGAAACATGCAAATACATTTAAAACACAGGTCAAATGGAGACGGTTATAAAGTGACGATAAAATAGAGAAAGAGAGAACAAATTAAAAGATCATATTCAAGGCAAGGCAGATTGAATGGTACTTATAATTTCATTAAGACATGTGCTAGGTACCGTTTTTCTACTTCTTCAACACGCTTGACTGACTACAAACACTGGTACTAATTTTTGCAACGTGTCGTTTTAGGAGTTAAATAGATCTGTCCTGTCTTGTTTGGGATTTGGTTGCATTAGGACACCTTTCCCGGACTGTAAATATAGATGATACCTTGTAAGCTAAGATGAAGGATAGTGATGACGTACTACGATCCTAACGCATACCAATGGATTAATCAGCAATTTCGTGTGTTAGTAGCGTAAATTTTTGGCAACAAGCAAACAAAAGTATTACTACAATTCCAAAAACACCCAACACACACACACACACACACACACACTTACTCTGACATTCTCTCTTCCTCTAAATCTATTGTAAATGTGCATGCATGTGTTTCTGAGCTGAGCACCCGTTCCCTTGATCTTATATGCGCATTAGTATGCGGCAGATTAACCACAACCGCAAGCAAAACACTTGGAAATCGTTCATTACCCTACTACTATTGCATCAGTATCAAAAGTAAACGAAAAATAGGAATTGCACCCTCCCCTGGAAATAAATACAATTTGGCTGACAAGTGGAAGAGAACATTTTGCGAATATACAACTAAACAAATATCAACCTATCAAAGGCGAACTACTTTTGGCGGTTTTAAAACTCTAAACATGTGTACGATTAAATTGCAAAAGAAAAAGAAAAACTGTGAAGGAGCAAAACAAGCATTGCATAGAAGCACAATACCCAAGCAACTCACGTCGAAAAACCTGCAAGCATAACCTTTGGAATAAAGTAAAATACAAACCAAAAACCCAAAACGAGAGGAATTACACCTAGGTTTACAATTATGGTAATAATTCATTAGTGGATCAATGAGGAAGGAGAAAAAAAATGCAAAAGGTAAATATTTGAAAATAATTACACAAAACGTACTATTAATCATAAAAAGAATGAAGAAGAATGTGTTGTAAGAAGTGGAAAACAGAATTCATTAACGACACAAGCACAACTCAAAAGAGGCACAAGAAATGTGGAAGGAAGCGAAGTGTAGCTAAGCTTAGCATATAATACAATTCCACTGGTTTTCCCTTCTCCTTCCATTTAGGGGGTCGTAAACCTCCAACGAAAGCCAACAATTGAAAGGATAACGAGAGGATAAAGAGAGAGAGAGAGAAGTATTACTTAAAACGATGAAAAACTCCTTTTAACTGTCACCGAAAGCCTCTCGAAGGAATAGGTAGGTTTGGTCGGAAAATGGAAGACTTGATAATAGAATTAAAAAAAAGAACACTGCAACTCTAAACTGATAAAAGAAAAGTAGGAGAAGAAAAAGAAGAAGGCGGAAAAACCCACTAGTAAGGATACGAGAATGATAATAGGAGAAAGCGAGCAAAACCTAAATGATCATCGGTAGTAGTGGTAAGAAAAAAGCAAAGGTGATTGATTGAATTGTGTTTATTTGTGTGTCTGAATATTTGAAGAAAAAAAAACAAACAAACAGAAAAAAAACAAATGCAATGTAGCATTAGAAAAAGGAGAAGAAAGTAAAATAAAAACTGTCGAACTGGAGCAGACTACACAACAGCAAAATGTAACAGCAAGAACGCGAAAGAGAGAGAGAGAGCAAGAGAAAGAGTATAATCACGTAAGGCAGGAGACGTATCGGTGTCAGGATCGCGGCCACAACCCACACAACAACAACAACAACAACAGCAACAAACTGATATTTATAAATTAAAGGAAAACGAAAACTTAAATAAATGTAAATTGTACTTGTTTCGAGTTTTATTTACTTCGAGCAGTTCGTCCTACCACACGTCGTCCACGTTCTACAGTTCTTCCCTTGGTGGTTCAGCCGAAGCCTTCTTCTGTTGTGCTGTTGCACCCGGTTGTGCCTTTTGTCCCTTCAGGGTGGCCAGCGTTTCCGGCGTAAGCCGCACGCGTCCCAACCATTGATTGACCGGAGAGCCAAGCAGAAGATGGTCCTTCCCAATTGGAACCGCCTGGGAGATGACGTGACTGGACGTGTCATCGTTGTGCAGTGCGAACACGATATTACCTTCCCAATCCATCCGCAGTACCGTGCCTCGGTCCGGAAAAAGCGGCACCAGTCCCCCGAGATGTCCGATGTGATGCGTTACCCAGAGTGCAAAGTCACTGCCGGAGGTGTCGTACCACAAACGGAACGGTGCCTCAACCAGCACGAACAAGCGCACCAACAGACGGCGCAAGTTCGGGAATGGGGCCAACATTGCAATGAACGAAGGATTGCTTTCGTCGGCAGCGATAACCAATCCAACCCAGAATCCGGTCGCATCACCGTTCAGATTGTCGACCGCACCGGGCAGCCCATCGATAAGCACGTCGTGTGTGCCGGCTTTCGGTCCCTTCAGATAGTACCGACGGATCAGCTGACCACCGAGCTCACCGACCAGCACGAAGCTTTCGTCCGGACTTAGGACGACACCGTTGGCACCGTACACCTCGTCGATCAGTACGCGGCTTTTGCCATCGGCACGGGAGTAGTGCAGCAAGCGGCCAGAAGGATTGCAAAGCACCGCTTGGATGGCATCCTCGAAGATAAAGTCGGATGCCGTATCGGACCAGTAGACGTCACCGTTGCGTGCCACCGCAACCGCATTCGGGATGTTCGGTTGACGGGTGGTGATCGTCGATCGCTTGGTGGTAGAACCTGCTGCCGGCGCAGTGCCATCCTCGATGATGGCTTTATCCTTCGAGACGAGCAGCTTCTTCTCGCCCGTCTTGATGTGCACCTGCCAGATGCCGAGGTACGGGTCGGCCACTATGAGATTGTTTCCCTTGGTATCGAAATCAAGCCCTAGCGGTCGTCCGCAGATACGTTCCGAGTATGTGCCAACTGTGTATGGAGGGCGAGAAAAGTCTTTAGTGATCGTGAGCACGATCATACTCGCTTCATAACTTACCACACTCCGGACCTAGCTTGGCCACCGTTCGTACCGAACCTTGGTCGCCCAGCTCCAGAATCTTGCCACCATAAACCGAGACGTACGTAGCGTTACCACGCACAACTACACCTTCCGGTTGCAGTAGACCCCCTTCGTGCAAACCAACACTCCGGTAAGTGGTCGTACCGGTGCGATGCTGATCGGTTTGAACGGGAACACCGTTTTGGGTGGCAGTCCCGGTAGCATCGCTATCAGCATTAGCACCAAACTCGCCTTAAACAGTTTCGACTTGAGACCCATCGTCGATGTACGAAGAAATGCAAGGCCCCCAGATGAAGAACTTGAACTTGAACGTCTCGCTTCACTTCTGCTTCACTATTTACGATGGAGAATGTCCAGCACAACCAAATCGGCAGCTGATCTGCAGCGCGTTTCTAATTATTATTTTTAAAAATCCGTTTCCAGCCCGATGTATGGGTGTGTGATTGCGCGCTGCGTATTGTGTTCTCACAGAGGGTGCAAATGTTTATTTCGAACGAATTACATCATCCTATGGGGCGCGTAGGATAAATAATCGAACTCGCGATTGAACCGACCGACCGACGCACAGCTCTTGAAGCACGCGATAAACGCGATGACGGACCGCGATGTAATGATTCCCTGACGAATGGGGTAGACGCTTTTTGGTGGTCGCGATGTGTACGTAGACGAACAACCAACCCCCCCCTTGCTAATGGTGTATCGAGGTAGAGGTTAAGCCTGTTCTTAGCCAGCAGACCGCAAACGTACAGCGGTGTCCAAATGGCTACGAGGTACAGGGTGAGTTTTGTTTTCTGCTCTTGAAATTCGAAAGAAGGTCTTGATCGCACACCACTTAAAGGAGATCATCGCTGGCAGAGAGATCGCTTGAGAATGGGGAACGAGTTTGACAGCCCTGCCACGTAGGGGATGAAGCGATAATGACCGGAACGCAACGGGACAGGCAGGCCAGTGAGTGAGGCAGGTGTGTTTGGTGCGTGGTTCTTCTCCGCATTCTGTTTTGTGGCGGACGTTTACTGACGATCTTTTGGACGTCAGGGTGGTGGGAAGAAGTCCCGGTACGCCACAAGAATACCGGTTTCCTTTTGACTACTCTTCACATTAGGTGAAAAGCATTCAGAATCAAAGAATAAGAAATGCTCAAGACGTGTGTGTGTGTGTTTGTACTGATGCGCTAAAGATCTTAGTAATTGTGGATCTGTATTAAGTCAGCTGTTACAGCGCTGTAAAGCCTTTTTCGGCATAAAGCATGAGTAAAGGATTTATTTTTGTTTCATGAGGCTTGCACCACGACCACCGATTAACTGATGGGTAACGTTTCCTGATACCGATCGACTTATCAGCCGATAAGATGCGTACCCATTTTGGGGATTAGTTTATGAGGTTCATTCATAATTGGATGCGATCGGTGCAGATGGGCCACAGACAGGCATTGCATCAGCACTGGCACTGCGTATCTGAGTTCTTGAAGAAGCAGAAACAAATGGATGGATGGAATCGTTTTTTTTTTTCATTAATGCAAGTCATGCTCATTGTCAGAATGTCTTCCAATTGACCGATGAGCTGTGTTTGTCGTTTGTTTGTTAAAGTTGTGCAAGGGATTGCGATTCTAACAATTTGTGGGATAAACTCATGTTTCATGTTTGTTCTTTGGCATGGATTTCGAATTGCTGGACCTTCTGTTTTGAACGTCCTTCCTGTTTTGAGGTTCCGAACATTACAACTCCATTACAAATCATTACAATTGTTTTGTTTACGTATGAAATTAGCTTCTGCTTCGATTGTTTTGTTAGTAATTGATAAAATAAAAGCATTAAAATGCGTAAAATGTAGCTTTTTCATACAAAGCTTTGCGTAGAAGCATAAAACAATCGAAAAACATCACCAATGTTCCATTACAACGGATTGAAAAGTAGCTAGAATATACGTAGAACATTTTCTTCAAGTAACTATGAAGCGTTGAACACAAAATAAGGCTTTTATGGTACAACATGTATACCGCTCTATTGGCTAGAGAATGTGTAGATTGTTCTTTTATATTATTTTTCATAAAAAAATATTTCTATTTTATTTATTTTCATCGGTTGTCATTCGGAATTGTTAAATTTGTCCACAGCATCATACTGAGAAGTGACAGATCGTCTGCCTACCACAACAAAACGATCAAAACACGTAAACTGTGAATCTTGATTGCATTCACAATTTTTTAGAAGAAAAGTTAACCAAATCTGTCCTAATCTGAATTTACCCCTTGTTTACGGTATAAAAAATCATAATAATACCTTATTAAAGCAAATAGGTTCGTTAGTATCTTCCAAACCCACCCCGTCTGAGATTGTGAATCATCCGAAATCAAGGGCGCGACACCCATCGATTGTTGAGCAGCAGGATGGTTAAAAGCCCGGCCGTTACGGGCATTTCTCCTAAGGAAGGTCCACCCGGTACACGCGTAACTATACGTGGTGAATTTCTGGGCAATAAGACAACGGATCTAATAGGTAAGCGACCGCAACAGACCGATTGCACGTGCAAGCCCGCTTATCATATTGCTTCCCCTTTTAGGTTTAACCATTTGCGGATGTGATTGTCTGCTGTCGGCGGAATGGAAATCGGACAAGAAGATAATAGCCCGCACTGGGGCGGCCAAAGGGAAAGGTGATATTATTGTGACGACGCGCGGAGGCGGAACGGGCAGCTGTACGGTGCAGTTCCGAGCGTACTACGAAACGATTGGACCGATGAAAGAGTCCGCCGTATGGATTGAGGAATCGCCCATGCAATCGTTGGCCTGGGGACGGCGCTCGTTAGCCCCGACCGGTTACACGCAGGAAGATCCGCTCGGCCTTTCGAACGAGGGTAATGAGAAAAAGTTTCCCGAAGATTTGCGTGATCTGTTCCCGGACGGTTCGGGTGATTTGTCGCAGGAAAACTTCACTCCCGGATGGTTTCTGCTCGAGAATCATCATGCGACCTCGTTCGAGGATTTGAAGGCCGGTCTTTCGTACCTGCGGCGGCGTGTCGAGAGCCAGAAGGAAGGTCAGCTGTCGTTTTTAAAATCTAACGCCGGCTCGGTGATCGATCAGCTCGATACGCTGATGACGTTGCGCGATCGCATAACGCAGGACAATAAGGTGCATGGGAAGGAACCGGTGCGTCAGCTGGATGTGACCATACGCGGTTCGATCGATGCGTCGCACGAACTCTTCAAGGATGTGCTGGTGCGGAAGGAGAAAGCGGACGCGACACGGGCCGCACTTTCAGCCATGTCGCGACACAAGTTTCTGTTTTGCTTGCCGAACACGGTGGAAAAGGCGGCACTGAAGAATGAGTTCGACATCGTGGTGAATGATTATGCGCGGGTGAAGAACTTGTTCGGAAAAACGGATGTTCCAGTGAGTAGTGTTGCGGTCTTTCTAAAGGTCGAAGTTGTATGAATTATTTGTTTTTATTTTTTTTTTTGCAGATCTTCCGAAAGGTGCTAGAAGAGGTAGACATAAAGATACTGGCCATCCGGCAGCAATTACATGGCAAAGTTCGAGAAATGCCGCAAGGCGTTGAGCAGCAGAAAAAAATGATAAAAGCATTGATAAGCCTGGAAGCTCAGCAAGCCGGCACAACCGTTGCAGGGAAGCTGAAGATCGACGATCCAGCATGGGACGCGATCGAGGCACGAGCGAAACATCTGGAGGAAACGTTCCTGAAGGCGTACGAACAGTACACCGGCAAGGAATCGCACGGAAGCGAATCGAAGTCTCGCTCCGACCCGGCAGTGACACCGATACGGGTGCAGTTTTGTGAGGAAATGACTGAAATCGCAGCCAGCCAGTTTCCCGATCTGTGGCGACTGGGACAGGCTCACTTTAATGGTGAACTGCGTGGAGCTGCTCCACCGAAGCCGGGTAATTTCAAGCGCATCATTCTTACCGCCATCGAGCAGTTCTGTTCCTATCTCCGTTCGGCGCTTTTGGCCACATCTAGCGCTCATCGATCGTTGGTTGCAGCGGTGAGCGCGGTAAAGGGTATGCCGGCCTGGCCATCCGCAAGTCCTTCGCTCAACTTTCTCATCACCTGGTTGCCGCACTGTTTGCGGTATGTTCGCGTTTCATACGCCACGCTGATCCGACTCGATCTGCCAAACGAAGCACTCGATATAGTGTTGAAGTTTATTGACGAACTACGACTGTACTGCATGTCAACGATCCTGAAGAAAGCGAACGAGCGGGTCAAGAAGCTCCACGAGAAGGAACAGTGGGAACTATCGGTGACGGAGTTTGCCGGCGCGACCAGTCTACCAGCCAAGCTGGAGGAAATCCTGGTCGAAGCGATCGATGACGCACAAGTCGCTTGCTTAACGCCGGAAGTGCGGGAAGGAACCCTGCTCGAACCACAGTCCGATGGTCAGCGGGAGCTGTCGAAACGATTCCAGGAGATTCTCACGTCCTTCTGCACGGTGATTGAAACGCTTGCTCTGCAACGTTCCGACGAGGATCCTCAGCAAGCGCCAATGCTTTCACAGTTGATCGGTTTTCCGGCCGCCCTACTGCAGCAGCAGATGAGCACGGGAGATAAGCGCGAGTGGGTCAACCCGGCCATTACATGGGAACAGCGCTTGCTTTGCTGTCTGTCCAACTGTATCTACTGCAATCGTATCTTTTTCCCCAAGCTGGGCAATCTTTTCACGCGCCACAGTTTCCCCATACCGACGCTGGCGATCGAAAATTCCCGCTCCACAATTAATGGGATTTTTGCCAGCTTACTGGAAATGTACGTAGAGCACAAGAGTGATCCATTGGTCGGTACGATCGAACCATCGATGTATCTGGGCAATTTCCAGTGGGATCAGGTTGGTCCGTCGGAGAAGCTCAGTCCGTACGCTCACGAGTGTCTTGACAATCTGGTGTCGGTGTACTCGGAGATCTTTGCTATATCGCCGTCGCTGCTGCGGCCAATATTGGAACCAATCGTACAGACGGTAGCGGAAGAGCTGGCCCGACTGATGACGTGTGTGCAGAAATTCAACGTAAATGGTGCGTTGCAGGCGACGGTAGATATAAACGTGATCCGGGATGCTGTACGTGTGTACAGTAACGAAACAGCAAAGTGAGTGTATAAATTGAAACTGCGTTGCACGCGCTATCAACGCGTTATAATGTCTTGCTTATCTTCCAGGAGTTTCTTTGTTGAGGCATTGGACGCTATTCCATCGGTACCGGAAAGCGAGCAGAGGTTCGTAAGGAATTTTCCTCAAAATGTGCCTTGTTAACAGCAAGTTTTCTCACTTTCAGGACCTTTGACACGGTTAAGACGATCAAGAACAACATCCGTTTGCAGATCATGTGCCTGCAGGTGGTGGATCCTTGATTGGATGCGTTCATATGGATATCTTGTCGTACGAAAAAGAAATCCATATCGGATAGCACCGGGAAGTAAATGTACTACCAACCGTTCGGGAGCCGAACAGGCAACATGCCGGAACAAAGAATCAAAAATCGTTACTAGAGAAGGTAGACGACGCTAGCGTGTTAATATTATGCGAATGTATGATGCTGATATCTGATATTTAACCATACTTACCTGATACGCGTTATTTAATAAAAACTAATCTATGATCTGCGCCTGCATTCCGGAATCCGCGCAGCAAATGGAGAAATAAATTTGAACTGCTCTTTGCGGCATCTGCCGCCTGTCAAACGTGCTGTAGCCGTCTGTCACTCGTAATTTGACATTTCACAAGAATGTAAACACAGCAAGTGCAAAAGAAAACAGCTCGCTCGCATTTGTTTGTTCGTGTTGCTGGATCCTTTTTTCTCAAGCTTCTGGTGATAGTGGTCATAAAAAGGTGCCCCGTGCTGGATTAGTGATTTTAGCACGCACAACATGTTTCCACAGCACGCATCGACTGGTGCGGAATGGTGCAGTTGGCGACTTGTCGCCTTTTTGCTACTAGCGCTGCACATAGGCCTAGGCGGTGAGTCAACAACAAAGTGAAGCAATTGTACGGATGTAGCTGCGTTTTTTCTAATTGTACTTTGGCTTTTTTTTCAGCAAATGGGCAGCGCATGAAAGATAATATGTATACAGCGGTCAATGGTGCGCATTGCTTTCGCCGATTAAACGGAACACATGTAACGGGATGTAGTTGTAAGTAGGCCTCACAACAACGGCTAACGATTCGTAGGTGAAGTGCTATTGAGAACATTTCTTAATTTTCTAGCAAAAAATGGTGGTTCGGTGGGAGTGTTACATTTTATTAGCAGCAAAGAGGACATTGATTTTATCGTACATAAGCATCCATCACCGCCGTACGCGCCCATCATGCTGCCGGCACTTTACACCCGGGAAAACATTCTCCGGCTGCGGGATGAAGCCGCACCGTACGTTTCCGTGCTGGTCCTGATGAACAATGCCAGCGGGTTGGAACAGTTTAGCCAAGAGTCACGCTGTCCGAACCAGTACAGTGGGCTTTCGTCGGTACTGAATCCAAAAGCCGATGAGCAGCGCTGCAGTGTGGATCGGGCCGAAGACAGCTGGAACCCGTGGGGTAGTGGTTTGCTGCTGGAAGACTTTCCCTTCCCTATATTCTACGTTGCCGGCCAGTCGGAGATGGATAAGCTGCTGGACTGCTACGATCGATTTAACGCGCACGATCTCGACCATCAGCATCAACGCAGCTTGTGTGCGATCGAGGTGAAAGCGTTCATGTCGGCAGCCGTCAGCACGGACATCTGCATGCGGCGATCCAACACGTACAATTCGCTCATTCCCGCCACAAAGTACTGTGATCCGTTGCAAGGGAAAAACGTGTACGCCACACTGTTCCCACGACCGATCGTGCCGGAAGAGCAGCGTGTCGAGGGACCGGAACGGATTGTACTCGTTTCGACGCGCACCGATACGACTACCATGTTCGACGGGGTTGGCCTGGGCGCAATGGGCTCGGTCGTCCCGTTCACCGTGCTTGTATCGGTGGCACATTTTCTGTCCAAAGCCCTACCAAACAACGATAGGAACGTTCTGTTTCTATTCTTCAATGGCGAATCGTACGATTATATCGGTTCGCAGCGGTTCGTGTATGATCTACAAACGGGCGCTTTCCCATCGCGCAGCACCCAAACCAAACCTATTTCGATGGACAACATCGAGCTGATGATTGATCTCGGTTCGCTGGACAATCTGACCGATCTGCACGTTTATCATGCAGCACCCCAACCGATGGCCACCAAGGTGGCTGAGTTGCTGCGCAAAATTAATCAATCGTTCGGGTTTGGCATTCAATCGGGGCAGCCCGTTCTTACGGGCAATTTGCCGCCCGTTTCGGCCCAATCATTCCTAAGGGAAAACATTACCTTTCCTGCTGTGATTATAGCGTCCAAGCCGGGTAATCACTTCTATCACTCGATCTACGACGATCAGGAGAATCTGCACTATCACTACAAGAATCTTTCGAGGAAGTACGACTTTACGCAGCTGGAAGATTTAGATCTCGGCGATAGGAGCGATCTGTACGGGAAGGATTCTATACAGATGCGCATCCGGAACGCGTCCACGCTGATCGGTATGAGCATCTACGAGCTGCTGGTAGGAAAGGCGTACGATCAGCGCAACGGCACAAACAGTGTGCTGATAGACGAGTTTCTACACTGCTTTCTGGAGTCGGCGGATTGTCCGTTGTTCCGCGCGACGGTGAAACCGGACTCACCACACGTCTATCCAGCGCCACCGTCCCGATACATAAGCGTTCACGCGACGCTCACAGCCGATGCTACCGGGTGGACATACCGGGTGCTTGGTTTGTTACTTGGGCAGAAGGTAGAAAATGTCACAAAACGGACTGTGCTGCGATGCACCTCCCCTATCAGTGGATGGCCGGTTACGAGGGAGCTGGCGAGTGTCGTCGTACCACGCAAAACATGACTCTGGCACTGTCTCCAGCTTTCACCAACGATACGTACGATTTTACTTCCCACCGGTACTCAACCTGGACCGAGTCGACGTGGTCCGAGATGTCGGCACGGATATTCCTGCGGCCTTCGCCGGCTCACGAGACGCTTACCCTGTCGATAGGGATTGTGGTGATGGTGATCTCGTTCGTGCTAGTGTTTCTCATCAACAGCCGGTCGGACGTGCTGTTCAATCAGGGTTCCACCTCATCGATACCGTAAGTGTGTTCGGATTTACATCGTGCTTTGCCTTAATCTGCATGCATCCGGTGAATGTTGTTTCAAATAAAAACTGCTCAACAACATATTTTCGCATCGTAAATGTTAGTGCATGTTGCTTTAGGACTTTCATTACTTGTTTCGATCCAAATCATTAGTCAACTAACATGCCTCATTTGCTCTGTGTCTGTCAGTTTCCATGGTAACCTGTGTGTGTGGTGTTGTTTACCGTTTTGATTTTCTTTTGTTTCTCTCTCTCTGTCTTCCAGAATTGCTACACAGCCAACACAGTGTTGAAGTGGTCTAATGAAAATCCGGTTCCGGATTCGGTTGGTTGGACATGGTGACCGACAGGGGCACCGCAGTACCGCATTCTTTGTTGTCATTCTTCGTCCCCAAAAGCCGTCACCATCTTCTTCCGTTTGCACGGCTGCACGCACACTGTCGGGCGGCAGCAGTTTTACTATTCCATCAGACTTTAGCTTACTTAAAACAAAGCAAACTAATGATAAACACTACCGTAAATAATGTCGTAATACAATTGATATTTATAACATTCGTAAAACCGTGCCATTGTTTAATGTAGCTAGAGAGAAAGGACGCAAATTACCCGCACACAAGTTAATTTATTCGTTTCTCACACGTGCACACACTCACGCATCAAACAAAAGAACACATTTATCGCGAACAGGTATTAAACTGATCAAAGTAAGCCTGCGTCGGTCGATTCTGGTACACCACCTTATCCAGATGTTCCAGCTTGCGCTGCTGCTCCAACGATAGGAGATGATTCTCATGCCTAATTTGTTCGGCCAGCGCATGTCGTCTACGGGTCAGCTCACGGTCCTTCATGGTCACCGTACGATCGAAATCATTTGCCAGCTGGTCCCACGCTCGCCGCGTATTAGCCTCATCCTGACGCTTGCGTTTGAGCTCTTCCTGCTGCATCTCTTGCGTACGACGTATCTGCTCAATCTCCTCCGGGGACATGCCTTTATACTGCGCCGTAATGACACGGTTCGGTCCGAAGCTACTTTTCGCCACGTCCGGATTTTCGGTTAAAATGTCACTCGTGAGATTGTTGTAAATTTCGGCCAAATTATCTTCCTGCTCTTCTCGCTCGCGGCGTACCCTCTGTTGGTCCTGTTCGTTCATGAGCCTCCGATTAAATTCGTTTACCGCCTCGTGGATTTTGCTTCGCGCGTACCGTTCCTGCGAGGCAAGCTGATGGAGACGGTTTTCGCGTGACATTAGCGAATCTTCCAGGAACTTTTCGGCCGCCCGACGATCGATCTCGGCCTGGCGCTTTTCACGGATTTGTTGTTCCAGCCAGGATCGTTGCTGTTCGGTCTGCACCTTCCGGCGGTGCCGTTCTTGTAGATCTTCACCGTCAAACAGTTGCGCACCGGAAACGCTTAGCCGCGGATCATCATCGCCGAGTCGGGCCGGCAGTGATTTCTTCAGCCCGTTCGGATCGAAAAGATCAAAGTCCCGGGACTGTTCCGGCTTTTGCTGGGATGCACGAAAACGGTTGAGTTCGTTTTCCTCCCGGATGCGTTCCTGACGCTGTTCGTGGTGCTTTAGTAGGAGTACTTGCTCCTGGCGGCGCATTTCCTCCGCAATTTTGCGCCGTTGTTCCGCTTGTGCCTGTTCTGCTTCATGTTTTTCCTGGATCTGATAACCGAGAGCATCGGTGTCCACCTGGTGAAGGATATGTTAAAGAGAAGAAATGAAAATTCTGTTTCTAGAGGCTAATTAACGACTTACCCCAATAAGACGTCGCCTGGCATTGAAGATGCGTTGTTTTCTGGATTCTTCATATCTTCGTCTACGCTCAATAGCTAACGCTTCCTTTTGGTCTTGGTGATTAATGAAAAGAGAATTTAGCATTGTTTATAAAAAATATTGCTTTGGATACCATACGAAGTGTTGCTTTTTGTAGGAAAATATTTTCATATGATGAAGTACCTGAGGGCTGACTCCTTTCTTGGCTTTTGATTACTTTTCCATGAGTCAAAGTCACGGTAATTTAGAAACCATGGATCGATCATATATCTCTTGCTGTGTCTATTGAGCATTTGGAATGGGATTTTGAAGTATGTTCGAAACTAAAAAAGAAGACTCGTATAAAGGGTCTCACCTAACGAGAGGTTTTGTGCAGGTGCCATGTCGCCAAGGAGCTTTGTAGTTCTTAAAGCTAGTAGATTCACATACAGTCACAAGTTGGGTTTTAACGATCGCATAAAGCGACATTTTAGGAGAGAATTTCTTTATTTTCTTATATCTTTACAATAAATATAGCTTTTACAGAATTTGCAAGACAATGGAGTAAGTGCACACGATGTAAAGTTTTAAATGCTTTGTTAAAATAATATTCACATTCTGCGGTTAGGTTAGTTAGTTGTCTACTGGAACAGCAAGAACAGCAAATTACCTACATCTAGGAGCAGCAGCACCAATACATCGGAAAAGGCATATCGAGTACAAA